>JASDQU010504102.1:3787-17196 GCA_032191745.1 Picea mariana | reverse complement strand
ATTTCATACGATCCACCTTGGAAGATGGACAATTGAAGCTGGAAAAGATACACACTAGCCAGAATCCTGCAGACATGTTAACAAAGGGAGTAACCAGGGAGAAACTGAGTTCCTGCTCAGTTTCAGTTGGTCTTCAAGAATGAAGATGAAAATGAGAAATTTTCCTGGTCCAAGAAGGTTCAGAGTCCAGCATATACAACAGTGGTGGAGTTGTTGAGATCAGTCTCCAAGTGGGAGATTGTTGGTTGTGGAGCCTGATTATCTTCCTGATTCAGAGGTCCTTAATTTCAGCTGTGTTTATACCCCATAAAGTATTTACACCCCATAAGTATGTACACTCTTCCATGCAGGGGAGTGCAGAGGGGGGATACCCCCTCTACGGGGTCCGGGGGGCCTATCCCCCTAGTTGGGGGCTCTGGGGGCAAGCGGGGGTTCGGGGGAGAAGCCCCCGAAGCAAAAATTGCCTTGTAAAAGTGTATTGTAATTTCATTGTAAATCTGGACCGTTCATTATAAGGTCGGAGATCTAACGGTAGAGATTATGTTAGGGTTTTTTGCCCTAGAATACAACCCTCTTTTTATGAGGGAAATGTATCGCGGCTATGGATGGTGGCGAATATTGTATTCTGAGAGAGAAGACTGTGAGAGAAAGAAGAGGAAGTTACAACGGGTTTTGTTGTAAGTTGTATCGCTTCATTTGCTGGATAATAATAAAGGAAGGACTTGGCAATTTCTCTGGTGGACGTAGCCCACACTGGGTGAACCACGTAAATCTGTGTCTCTCTTGTATTGTGTGTCTTCTGTGTTTTGTTGCATTTTATTGATCCGCGGTCCTGCTTTTCTAACAACATATCGAGGTTTCCTTGTGAAACCAATCTCTTGGTTCATTCATCTCACCATCTGAGGCACATCAAGATGAAGTCTACACTATCTTGCTTGTCTATTTGCTGAAGCCTGGCTACTTCATCTGCACCATGTCTCAGATGAAATTTTGTGAGAAGCCTCTGAAGCCTCACAGCTTCCATGAATTGCGTAATTTTATACAATATATTATACCTCTGCAGTACTGAGTGTTATAGAAGTCTACTTCCATGAATCCTAACTGATATCAAGCCGAGGCAACACCCTCTGGTGCACTTTCTGTCAACTGCATTCTCTGCCTAGTTAGAATTGTATATCTCCACAACTTTTCTTCATCTCCTGAGACATATCCAACTGTACCACACTGGTACACTTTCTCTTCTACAACTTAGTATTCTCAAATGACAAGTTGGATTGGGGTTCTTACTACAAAGCACTATCTAGTTCTTTTCTTTGAGAGTAGCTCCTCCACTCTCTCTACAGCTACTCCCTTTGGGATTCTGCAACTGCTCCCTTTATGACTTTGTAAATTCTAAGAACTAAGACTAAGAGTATCTTTTCTACTCTGTTAGCAACTTCCCTCCTCTGTGACTTCTCTTTGTGGAACTAGCTCCTCCACTCTCTCCTGGAACACACCGATGTGGCCATTCTCCTTGATAATGAAACAATTTACGACAATTTTCATCGTTCTTTGAACATTGAATGTTCCACATACACAAATATGAACCGACTTGTCTCACAGATACTTCAAAAACCCTAAAATTTTTGTTCAGTTATGTGTCTTGAATGGTCAATGTTAACCTTATTTTATTTATGTTTTTCATACAAGGGAAACTATGCCAAAAATGCAGAAAAGGCCGAGAGGATTAAGGCACCTTCCAGTGATCCACCAAGAAATTATTAGAGCATTAGAGTAGATATCATATGCATAGACTCCCTCATTTAAAACGATGAGCAATTGCGTCAAGCTATTGAACGAAGCCACAACAGACTGTGTAGGTTCCAACAAAATTTCATCACCCAAAATGCCCAGATTTCCTGCAATTCGCTTAGTGCTGGAGACTGTTTATTTTCGATGTAGGTGAAAATAGGATCCCCAAATCCAATAACGCTACATTTAATAGTAGACATGGGAAACAATTTGATCTGGACCAAGTGCCAACCTTCTTTACTATATAAACCCGAGCAGTCTTCGTCCTACATTATGGCCTCTTGCGGTAGAAATGTTTGTTTAGCCATGGGAAATTGGTGTGATGCCCAAAAAAAATGTGTATACTGCTATGGGTATACATATACTTCTTATAGCTCTAGAACCTTGGCTTATGAAACATTTATGCTTTCATCTCAGGAAAGCACTACATCATTTCAGCACATTTCTTTCAAATGTGGGCATGACCAAGGGAAATCTTTTGCCCGATCCGACGGTATAGTCAGTATGGGAGGGGGGCCTCTATCTCTTGTTTCCCAAATTGGATCTTCCATTAACAATGTGTTCTCCTATTTTTTTGGATCCATGTATAATTCTTCAGGAACCAACCCTTTATTCTTGGGTAGCACTAATTTCTTTGAAGCCGGTAAGTTAAATGTCACCCCTATAATTCCAAACAAGAATTTCCCAACCTTCCAATATCTCAGCCTTGAAGGAATCATTGTGGTGAGCAAAGCAATCCCTTATTCAAAGGGAACTTTTGAGATTCAACCCATTGCAAGAGGAGGAATTTTCATCGATTCTGGATCGACTATAACCTATTTGTTGGAGACGACATATAGGCCTTTACTAGTTGTTTTCCACTCCATCATTGAAACTCCATCGGTTCAAGTATCTCGTACATTTTTTTTTTTTTGCAAGTCGATTTTTTTCATATTTACCTAGGCCCTCCCATGAGGGATTCATCCCAGTCCTGCTCTGATACCATGTTGGTTTTTCTTGATATGAGATATGATCGATGCATTATTACAGTGATGAGTGTTCCATAAATAGGGAACATATGGTGACCATCCATGAAATGATGCATCCCTTGAATAATCAATAACTATTTATTATTCTCATTTACTTATTATATATGATATTTAATAATCAATAATTATATTACTAATTATTATTCTAAGAGAATGTCTTCCTGGTGTTGTCCAAACATCAGCAATTTAGACAAATCAAGTTATGCACTAATTTTAACAAGGAAATGCCAACACCAAATGACTGAGAGGAGACTCCTTTCCTCCCAACCTTAGGGTATATTGTAGAGTTCCTTCCTAGAGTATGCCACCCTTGGGCCAATCAATGATACCACAAGGGGAATGATTCAACTAGATTCCAAAATTGGGATGATCCACGAAGGTTACTCTCCTTCCTCCTTTGACAACAACTGAAGTTTCTCCCTTCCCAATGGGCTCAAGAACTCTATAGGTTTATCAAGTGGTTTCTCAACTAGATTTCCTTTGCACAAGGGAGTCCATTCTATGTTAAATAGTCCCTCAACGACATCCCCTTACCAATGTCAGTTTCTATCTAGTAAGCACTGAGTTGTAGTCCGTTATCTCTCCATTTTGGATCTGGGTCTTCTCTACTTTAGAGTGATCAATGTCAATTTGGACAAGCTTCATATTTTCCTCAAAGAAATATTTCCATTATCTTTTCTTCTTATATTGTTCTCTCAAAAACCTCTATTCTCAACATTTTTTTCTTTGTGAGTCTTCTTCTCACTATCCCTATCTTGGGTTAATTCGCCTCCATTGGTCTATGCGTGCATGCACCCTCCTCCCCCTTCTTTTTTCCATTGGACATCCTTTTGGTCTGGTGTTTTTTTTCCACCTTTGGTATCTTCCTCTTTCAATCATCTTGGGATTCCCATGGTCCTTCTGCAGATGCAACCCATAGCACATAGTTCTTATTATGAATGGGAAATTTCCTGACGTCCTGTTGTCAAGCCATTCATTGGTCCTTTCCTCATTCAAGAGACCAATTTGAAAACATCCATTAGAAAATTCAACCACTTCCCCGACCTTCCATATTTGGATATCGGATATACTGGAAGGTGTGCATTTATGTTTGAAAAACATAATTTATCTTGTTAAACAAGCTTCATGTTTTCTTCATAAAAAAACTTAGCTCCACCTCACCCAATCACTTAATCAATTCTTGCTTCATGAATCCCCACTTGTGTATCATGACCAGTACTTTTCAAGGTTGTTCCCTCTCAGTAATCAATTTTGGTGTTTTTACTTAAATCAAAACATGATTACATGCTTCATAAATTTAATTACATGAAGTATTAGCATAATTACAATATTGGGGAAAACATGGTGTTACATTTCCCTTGCCCTTAAAGAAACACCTTCCTTGGTGTTTAAATCACCATGCATATGCAATTATACATAATAAAAAAAGGGTATGCCAATCTCATGGAATCTTCCATCTCCCATGTAGCTTCATCTTCTCCAAAGTGCTTCCATTGCAACTTGACCTATACAATGGATCGGTTCTGGAGCATCGTTTCTCTCATGTTCAAGATACATTGCGGCTCAAGATGGAATTCCCCTTCTAGTTCCGTCTGTATTACAATACAATGAATTAAATTATTAGGGTTATGTACATACTTCATTAACAAAGACACATGGAACATGTTATGATCTCTAACTGTAGGTGGTAATGCAAGTTTATATGCTGCTGGTCCCACTCTTTCCAGTACCTCAAATGGTCCACAATAGCAGGGTGCCAATTTAGAACTCGTTCCCATTCTCATGGAAATTCTCTTGAGTTTCACTCGGAGATACACATGATCTCCTACTTTGAACTCTCTATGAGTCATCTTGTTGTCTACATAGATATTTGGTCTATGCTAAGCTATTTTCAGATTCTACCTTATCTTAACCATTGCCTGCTTCATATCTTTCAACAATTCTAGTCCAAGTGTGATTCTATCCAATGGAATAGCTCAACTGATTGGAACCCTACACTTCCTTCCATACAAAACCTCAAATGGAATCATTTTCAATGATTCTTGATAACCATTTTTATAGGAGAATTCTACGAAAGGTAGATACTCCTCCCACTACTTGGGTTGATGCATAACATGCATTCTCAACATGTTCTCTAATATTATTTTCACTCTTTCAGTTTTACCATCTGTTTGAGGATGATAGGTTGTACTAAATTCCAATTTCATTCCCAAGCCTAAAAATAAGCTTCTCCAAAAACTTTAGGTGAAATTGGCATCTCTATCCGAAATTGTGGTCTTGGGTAAACCATGCAGTCTAAAAATTCCTTCATAAAAAAATTAGCAACATCTATGGATTTTAAGGTAGATTTAATAGGAATAAAATGAGATACATTTCTTAGCTTATCCATGAAAACCATGATCACATCATGATGCTTAGTTTTCTTTGGAAAACCAATAATGAAATCCATGGAAATCGTTTCCCATTTCCATTTAGGAATGGGCAGAGGCATCAATAAAGCTAGAGTATTTCAGTGCTCGACTTTTACTTACTATCATTCCACGCATTTAGCAATGTACTGAGAAACGTCCTACTTCATTTCAGGATAATAATACAATTTCCTTAGGTTGTCACCATTTTTTGGTAACTAGGGTGACCTACATATGATATTTAATGGAACTCATTCATAATTATATGCCTCAAATATGCTGAATTAAGCACAAACAGTTTTTCATTATACAACAACAAAACATCAAATCCAAGATGATATCCTTCATACTTCTTTTCCATGGTTTCTTGCTGTAACCATTCTTTCACTTGGGTGAAAGGCTCATCTCCTTGCAAGAGGTTTTTAATCCTCTACTTAATGTTAGACTCTCCTACACTTACTGTTGCTAAGTGTGATGTCTTAATGTTTTGACTAAGAACATCCACCACTCTAGTTTCCTTTTTCTTTTATGTGTTTGATTTCAAAATTAAACTCGTTGATCAACGCCATCCACCTGGAGTATCTAGCATTTAACCTTGGAGGATCAAATAAATACTTTATACCATAGTGGTTTATCATGAGGATGAATCTTCTCCCGAGCAAGTAATGTCTCCACATTTTCAAAGCATGCACAATCGTTTCCAATTCTAGATCATCAGTAACATACTTTTTCTAATTCTCATTCAAATTTTGTGATTCATAAAAAATCACTTTCCCTTATTGCATGAGAAATCAACCGAGTCCTTCTTTGGAAGAATCTATGCAAACCATGAAATCCTTTTCTAGGTCTGCAATCTTTAGAACATGGGAATTAGTTAATATTCGCTTCATATGTTGGAAGTTATCTTCACACTCTCATGACCATACAAATTTCTTCCCCTTCCTTTGCAATGAGGTAATAGGATTACCAATATTGGAAAATTCCTTTATCAACCTCTTGTAATACCCAACCAATCCCATGAAGGATCATACTTCTATCACATTTCTAGGGGTAGGCCAATCCATGATTGCCTTAATATTTTCAGGATCCACTCGCACTCCTTCTGCTAAGATCACATGGCCTAGATACTAGATTTATTTTTGGAATAAATAATAGTTGCTGAGCTTAGCGTACAATTGGTGCTCTCTTAGCACCTGTAGCACCATCCTGAGATTCTCTTCATGCTCTTCTCTATTCTTGGAATACACCAAAATGTCGTCCAAAAATACTAAGACAAGCTTGTTCAAATATTTGTTGAGCACCCCATTCATCAAACACATGAATGTATCTAGTGCATTTGTAAGTCCAAATGGAACCACTGTAAACTCATAGTGCCTGTACCTTGTTCTAAATGATATCTTGTGGATGTCCTCATCCTTGATTCAGAATTGCTGATATCCTGACCTCAAATCAATATTTGAGAAAATTGTAGCTCCTTTGATATGATCAAAGAGATAATCAATCCTAGGAAAAGGATATTTGTTATTTATGATCATTTTGTTTAATTTCCTATAGTCAATACATAGTATCAAGATACCATCCTTCTTCTTTACAAATAGGGTTGGTGCTCTTGATCCATATTTTATGAGCAGAATGAAATGAATATAGATTATTAAAAGATGCTTAACACAATAACATAGATACAGTAAAACTGGTTTCTATTCAAAAAGGAAATAAGCTAAAACTGTAAAATGCAGTGGAAAACAAACTTGCTGGAATGGTGGTGGCTTATCTTTGAGAAGAGATGTGATGATTGCACTCATTTGCAAGAAGATGATTACAAGGATCTGAAGGAATTTTTTACAATAAACATGAATTCCAAAACCCTCGACATCCAAAAACCTAACCCTAGGAGATGAAGCGCCAAAAGTCATGTGGGCCTCATTGGGGTAAGCTAGTACATCAACTTCCTGCGGTCGTAACTTTTGCATACGATATTCGTTTTAGGCGCACGATAGCCCGTTGGAAAGGTCTATCCGAGGAATACACATGTTGCCATAAAAATATTCTTTAGTCAATAGTATGACTATGGCGATCCCTAAAAGCATTGTTTAGGGCCTCAAAACGACCCGAGAAGTCATGGACCCGAAAACTAGGAAAAAACTGCCAAACTGGAAAACTGCCAAAATGAACTAGTTGGAATAGGTGGGAGGCCACCAAAATCCATATGGATCAATCCTCCCCCCTTAGGAAGCAATTTTCTCCATTGCATTGAGTTCCCCCATCAGATGAGGAAATTTATGCTGAATTTGGCCCCGGGTGAGCCACTTGCCTTGGTGCAGGAGCTGCCCTACTTTGACAACTTGATAAAGCTGGATCATTTGTTGTCAATTTCCCTTGACCAATGTGTCCACAATTTTATCACTATATTACTATTGCGTGCATTCAGGGTTGAGCTCTATTGGTTTCAATTGTTCTGCTATCTCCGAGGTGTCCAATAATGGTGGGAAGTATGGTCGAAGGAGAACCACATTGAATACTGGGTGCAGACCAAGGAAGGGGGGAATGTTGAGCTCAAAATAATTGTCACCCACAACCTTGGTGATGGTGTAAGGTCCATAATGGAGTGGACGAAGCATCTGATGGGGCCCTGTGAGGTGGTCTTTCTCCAAGTGAAACCAAACTTTGTCTCCCACCTAAAACTTATGTGGCACCCGATGTTGATCATGGAATTGCATCTACTTGGCATTGGAATTCTGTAAAATATCCTGAACCTATTGGCGGATGTGCTGGATCCGCTCAATGAACTAGGTGGCTTTTTAAGCTTTAGCTGGAATAGGGGACAAGTATGCCAAAGTGGCCACAATGGGAAGTGAAACATCCATGGGTCCCAATGGTTGGAATCCCAACCATGTTGGGTATGTGTTATATTCTTTGCACGAGTAGTAGTGTGACACATTTTTCTGCCTCAGAAAATGTGTCACATATTTTAGGTGGTTTTTTCAGCACATGGTTTCTTTGCCTATGGTTTTCTATTTCCGGTTAAGGAATTAGGGTTGTGGACTAATCTAGGTCATTGGGTTAGGTTTTTGGATGTCGTTGGATCCTATATGTATATTGTATTGTAAACAATGTAACACAATGAAAATATAGAAAATGCTGGTTTTCCTGGTTTGGGTTTCCAGTGGAAAAATCTCTGTGTAATGTTTGTATTTGCCATTGTATCTTTTCTGTTCTTTTACTGAATATCTGTTTGCAGTAAATATTGTACAAGGTTAAAATCTACATTTGGTATTAGAGCTTTGTTGGCTTCAGGGGGACGCCTTTGTGGTCAAGGTTTTTGCTCGGGACTGTGGTAAGCCTTGTTACAGTGGGATATCTGTGGTATTGATTTTTCAGGTGAAAAGAAATGGCAAGAAATTTGAAGATGGAGATCAAGAAGTTTAATGGGAAAAGTTTTGAGCTATGGAAGCTCAAGATGGAAGATCTGTTGGTGGACAAAGATCAGTGGATCGTAGTAGATCTAGGTACTGCACCTATAGGAACTTCAACAGATGATTGGAAAAAGTTGGATCGAAAGGCAAATAGCACAATCTGAATGTGTCTCTCTGATTTAGTATTACTGACTGTGTTAGAGGAAGCTACAACCAAGGAGTTATGGGATAAGTTGGGGAAGTTGTATCAGTCTAATTCCCTAGTGAATAAACTATTCCTGAGAAAGAAGCTGTATAACCTGAGGATGAGAGATGGAGACTTGGTGGAAGAGCATTTGAACACCTTCAATACTATGGTAAGCCAGTTAGTATCTGTTGAGATTAAAATTTCAGATGAAGATAAATGTATTAGTTTACTGTGTTCTTTACCAGACTCGTGGGATAGTATGGTTGTGGCCATATGTAGTAATACAACTACCTTGAAGTTTGATGAAGTGGTCTCATCCTTGTTGTCGGAGGATATGAGACAAAAGAATATGGAAGGACAGAGGACAAGTGCATTATTTACAAGAGGACGATCTGAGGAAAGAAATAGATCTAACTTCTCAAGTGGGAGATCTAAGTCTAAGGGTAGATCTAAATCTCTTGGAAAGTTTGTAAGGGTATGTTGGAGATGTGGACAAGAAGGGCACTACAAGAAGCAGTGTAGATCCAAAGTTGAGAAAAAGAAGGGATCTAAATAATCTCATTCTATAGAAGAAAAGACCTCCAAAGAAGAAGGAGGGGATGTGTACTTGGCTTCTTCAAGAACACATGCAGATCATGTGGCATGGTTGGTTGAATCTGGTGCATCCTTTCATATAACTCCCCATAGGGAGTGGTTTTGTGACTATGAAAGGTATGATGGAGGTAATGTTTTCTTAGGTGATGATTCGACAACCAAAACATTAGAACGAGGAAAAGTCAATTTGAGGCTCATAGATGGAAGTATTAGAACACTTCATGGTGTTATGCACATCCCAGGTTTGGCCAGAAATTTGATTTCTGTAAGCAAAATGGATGATGCAGTGGTAAAAACAATATTTGAAAAGGAAACCTGCAAGATGGTTTGAGGAGCAATGGTGTTGCTGAAGGGAGTTTCGTTTGGAACTCTGTATAAGTTGCAAGGAAACACTACTAGTGATGGGTGTAATAGTTCCATTGTTCATGATATTGGAGTTGAAGAAGAAAGAACTCCTACAATCTCTGGAGAAAAATGTTATGTTGTGGCATCAAATACTGGGGCATATCGGAGAGAAGGGTCTTCAACTACTACATGCTAAAGGTATGGTTGAAGGTATGTCTAAATGCTCTCTAGATTTTGATTTTTGTGAACATTTTCTATATGGGAAGAAAAATCGAGTAAGATTCCCCTTTGGTGCAATAAGGGCAGAAGGAATTTTACAACTAGTTAATAGTGATGTTTTTGGACCTGTGTCAGTCCCATCATTGGGAAAATCTGCGTACTATGTCTCATTTATAGATGACTTCTCGAGGAATGCTTGGATATAGTTCCTCAGGAATAAATCTGAAGTCTTTGACAGGTTTAAAGAGTTTAAGGCTGTTGTTGAGAATCAAGCAAAGAAAAGAATTAAGGTGTTGAGGATAGATAATGGTGGAGAGTTCTGTCGAAATGAATTCGAAGAATTTTGTAAGAAGTGTGGTATAGCAAGGAAAAATACTACTCCATATACACCTCAGCATAATGGAGTTGCAAAAAAGATGAATAGGACGCTGATGGAAAAATCAAGGTGCATGCTCAGTGGTGTCGGGTTAGGGAAAGAATTCTAGGCAGAGGCAGTGGATACTGCATGTTACATGGTCAACAGATCACCCTCATCAACGTTGGATGAAAACACTCCACAAAAGGTATGGACTAGTAAGGAACCTTGTCTCACACATCTCAAGGTATTTGGCTGTGATGCATATGTTCATGTTCCAAAGGAAAACATGAGTAAGCTAGATAAGAAGGCCAAAAAGTGCATCTTTATTGAATATAAAGATGGCCTCAAAGGTTATAAGCTTTGGAACCCAAAAACTAAGAGGGTAGTGTATATCCTATATGTGGTATTTAGAGAAATGAAGGATGTTGTTAAATAGGAAGTCCTACCAAGTAAGGAAGAACCAGAGAAAACAAAATTTGATTTAAAGGATGTTGAGTCAAACTCTACAAAAGAACATGAATCAGAAGAAGAAGATCCTCATACTCTAGTATTGAGGATATCGGTTCAAGAAAGAAGGCTAATAGAAAGGTATACACCATCTGATTTCCATTCAAACTTTGCATTGTCTATTACTGATGATGATCCTAGAATTGTCGGGGAGGAAGTGGATTTAGAGGATGCAAATCTATGGAAAAGGGCTATGGATGAAGAAACGACATATTTGGATAAGAATGAGGCTTGGGATCTAGTGGAGTTGCCAACTGGAAGAAATCCCATTGGAAGAAAATGGGTATTTAAAAAGAAGCTGAATGCAGAAGGAAAAGTGGAGAAATACAAAGCTCGGTTAGTAGAAAAGGGTTATTCCCAAGTTGAGGGAATTGGTTTTGGTGAGATTTTTCCTCCTGTTGCCAAGTTAACCTCTATAATATTTTTGTTATCTATTGCTGCTACATTTGATTTTTAAATAGAACAAATGGATGTGAAGACAACATTCCTACATGGGGATATGGAAGAAGAAATCTATATGAAGCAACTAGAAGGTTATGCCGTGAAGGGAAAGAAGGAGATGATATGCAAGATGAAAAAGTCCTTGTATGGTTTAATACAATCACCAAGGATGTGGTATAAAAAATTTGATACTTATATGTTGGGACTTGGATTCACAAGAAACAAAGAGGATCAGTGTGTGTATTTTAAATTAATTGGTGATCATTTGATTTATTTGGTCTTGTATGTGGATAACATGTTGCTGATAGGAAACAACAAGGAGATTATCCAAGATGTGAAAACTCAGTTGTCCTCTAAATTTGACATGAAGGATCTCAGTGCTTCAAATTTCATTTTGGGCATGGAAATTAAAAGAGATCAGAAAAGGAGGAAACTCTGGGTAAATCAGAGAAAATATGTCAAGACAATATTGCAGAAGTTTAATATGAAGGAATGTAAAATGGTCAAGGTTCCTATTCCTGTTGGTGTAAAGTTATCTATGGATCAGTGTCCCAAGACACATGAAGAAGAGGAGGACATGTCTCATGTTCCATATGCAAGTGTTGTTGGTAGTTTGATGTATGAAATGGCCTATACTAGACTGGACATCGCACATTTAGTGGGAGTTTTGAGCAGGTATATGTCAAAACCAGGGAAGGAGCATTGGACAATAGTAAAAAGGGTTTTAAGTATTTTTGTGGCACTGATAGCTATGGATTGTGCTACGAAGGACGATCGAGAATGGACAGAGTGGTGGATATACATGGATTTGCGGATGCAGATTGGGCTGAAGATATGGATCGTAGGAGATCTACAAGTGGGTATGTGTTTAACCTGTTTGGAGGAGCAATAATTTGGATGAGCAAAAGACAGGCTGTAGTGGCACTTTCAACTACAGAAGCTGAATACATGGAAGCCACTCATGCAAGTAAGGAAGCAATAGGGTTACAAAGATTGTGTTCAGGTATTGGTTGGTACAACAAGCTGTAAGGATAGATTGTGACAGTTAGAGTGCAATTTTTCTGGTGAAGAACCCAACTCATCATTCAAAGACAAAGCATTTTGATATTCAATATAACTTTTTGAGAGACATGGTTGAAGAAAATAAAGTATTGTTGATGAAGATGGACACTTTGAAGAATGTTGTAGATTCATTAACAAAATCTGTGAGCACTGAGAAGTTCTCTTGGTGTAGAGGATCCATGGGCATTGCTGCCTTGGATTATTGACTATGTAACCCTTTAACCCCTTGTATGCAAAGAAAACAAAAAGTGGGAGAATGTTGGGTATGTGTTATATTCTTTGCATGAGTAGTAGTTTAGGTGGTTTTTTGGAAAACGTGTCACATATTTTTTCTCCTCGAAAAACCTGTCACATATTTTAGGTGGTTGTTTTGGCACATGGTTTCTTTGCTGATGGTTTTCTATTTCCAGTTAAGGAATTAGGGTTGTGGAATAATCCAGGTCATTGGGTTAGGTTTTTTGATGCCACTGGCTCCTATATGTATATTGTATTATAAACAATGTAACACAATGAAAATATTGAATATGTTGGTTTTCCCGGTTTGGGTTTCCAGGGGAAAAATCTTTGTGTAATGTTTGTATTTTCCATTGTATCTTTTCTGTTCTTTTACTGAATATCCATTTGCAGTAAATATTGTACAAGGTTAAAATCTACAAACCCCACCTGAAAGGGGCTATGGTTGGTTGAGATATGTAGGGATCATTTGTAGCTATGTTGAACATAGGGAGGAATCTCATCCCATGCACGGGTTTTTTTTGTAATTGTACATGCAAAAGATATGCACGATCATTCGATTGACAACCTCAATTTGGCCATTTATTTTGGGGTGGAAGGTAGTGGATTTTGTGAGCTTGGTGTCTAGAAGTGACCAGAGGCTCGACCAAAACGTGCTGAGGAACCGACTATCCTTATTTGAAACAATAGTTTGTGGGATTCCAAAATGTACCCATACTCATTCAAAGGAGAGCTTGACAATGGCCTCTGCTGCGATGCTCTTCTTGTAGGAGATTAGAATCAACATCTTGGAAAAGAGATCAACAACCACACAAACACATT
>JASDQU010504101.1:34278-47585 GCA_032191745.1 Picea mariana | reverse complement strand
CCTCTTAATAAATCATGTATATTGTATTAGGCGCAAGACTTTTTTGAGCTTGGTAGAGACCTCATTATGCTTGTCCTGTAGCCTTTGGTTATTCTCCTTCAATTGTTTATTTTCTTTCTTGATATGCCTATCCAAAACTTTATACTCCTCCACTTCTTGCTTCAACTCTTCATTCTATTTTGTAAGATTTTTAACTTTTAATACCAACTGATGTTTGGTTAGAGGACTGAAGGGTTCATGTGTTTCTTTCTCATCTATCTCTTCCTTGGCTTCAACTTCCCTACTTAAATACTTTAGTGTCTCTGTCACTAATTCCTCTGATTCACTAATAGTTGTCACATACATCTCTTCTTTCTCTGGTGGGATTGGAAGGTCCACTAGATCCCCTACAAAATAAGGGATGTGAGGAATTGTCCCCTACTTTGCGATGCTCCAAGTGGTTCTTCATACTGAACTTGATACTTCCTCAGGTGTGCTAACAGGAATAGAAGTTTCCTCCTTAAATAATCTCCTCTTCTTCATTTTAGGCTCAGATATGTGTATTGTACTTTGTTTGTCATGTACCTTCTTCATTTTTATTCTAGAGGACCTAGGTGGGGAGACTGGAAATTTTATGTTTGTGCACTCCTTGTCTTTCTACTACAGGGTTGTGCCATAGGGACTGGAACTTGTTCCTCATGTGTATTCCTTGTCTTTTTTCTACAGGACGGTGCTATAGCAATCCCTTCATTGGGCTAAATTTCTTCTTGATTTTTACTCGCAATTCAAGGGTCTTCTCTAATTCTCCAACCTTCTCCTTGGTCACTTCAAAAATTACTTCTGGAATACCCTCTATAATTCCTCCAACCTTCTCATGAGGTACTTCAACAAGTACTTCGGGAATACTCTCTGTAATTTCTCTAGCCTACTTATGAGGTACTTCAAAAATTACTTCGGGGACATTTTCTACAACCTCTCCAGCATCACTACTAGACCTTTGTTTCTTCCTATTTTTCGCACTAATTTGTGTTTTACTTTTAGTGGACAGGTCTGGGTGAATTTTCTTGGTTTTGGATGATCGTTCCACCATAGGTGCAGTTTTTTCTTCTAAAACTATTGTCTTTCCTTTGTCCATTTTTCTTACATATTCTGGTGAGCTAGGTCCAACAGGATCTACTTCACTACTATATTTCTTTCTTTTCTTTCTACTATCTCCCTTCTTCCTATCTGATCCTTTACTATGCTGCCCTCTTATATTTCCTTCTACAGACTTAAAAACTTCTTGAGGAAAATTTTATGTGAGGATTTTCTTCCAAATACTGTCCCATTTTCTCAACTCATGAACAACCAGTAGTTTCATTAGCCCATGGTGGTAGAGACTAGTTTCATGCTTCTGAGAGGCAGAATTAACCCCTCTCACCATATTGTTCAGACTCGTCCAAAGAAAATGGGGAAAGTTTATTTCTGGTTTTCTTTCAAAATGAAATAAAATCCTTAAATGATAAAGAAGGGTTACTACATACCTCCCTTCACAAGTTAAAACTTTTGCAATCAAACAAGCATTGTCCAATATTCTTCTTTGATCCAGCTTCTGTAGATGCCTTACGTACAATTTGGGTCGAGGTTCTTGGGCTTCAAAAATTTCTGACAGAGGCTCCTGTCAATGATGATGCCTTTGAAATACTTCTCTCTACTTGAAGGAAACTTTGTCACTTATTATATGGTGGCTTTAGTGATCGTGAGTTTTAGTTCCCCTAACTAGATGCTCTCTCCATCATAACTATGATTGAAGGCACGAGATACCCCCTCATGATGTCCTATGAATATTTCTAAGAAGGGAACCCAACCAGCTCTTTCAAATTTTTCTTTGCATGCTTGATACTCCTATGTTTCTTCGTACAGATGGAACACAAGTTCATTCCTGTCAACCCCCATGACATCTTAAAAGACAGGTCTCAAAACAAGTATGGGTAACATGATTCAGGAAAGGGTTTGGTACTGGATGAAAAATTATGAGAACATGGTGATGGAGGCATAGTAACGATATAGTAGGAAAGAATAGAGTGGTCGTGTATAGTACGAAGCGGGTAATTAACACTCATCTATATGGCAAAGCCATCCAGAAGAGCATTTATAATGAAAACGAGAAGACAACATTCAATTCTTTGAAATGATAGTGAGGTAAGAAAGGAGTCTGAAATCATGCCAAAGGATCGTGTTCATAGATAATGTGACAATCATACCCAGAAGTAACGTCACATCCCACTCTTATCGTTTTTCTTAATGATTACAATGAATGTGGGTGATGTGACCGAAATTCACCATTGTATAGCATTCGATGTCATAAGTTTAAAATAATGTGAGGTTATAGAAGATGGCATAATCATAGTTTTGACATCGTATGAACTGAAATTTTTGACAAGAGATTCCACATTGGAAAATCACTGCATACATGATTTTGGAAACAAGGGAAATCATGAATACTTCAGAAGATAAGGATATAAAGGTTTTAAATCTTAAGATGACAAAGGGTATGAGAATAAAAATATGTTTAACACAAAATTCATGTGATTATTAATAAAAAGGAATAAAAATTGAGTCCATACCTCTATTACCTGAAATGTATTTGATCAAATAAGACAATATCAAATTTAGAACAATGTTACCTAAATTCCATCATCAATACTAGATCAACACAAAACATCATTTTAGTACTAAACCAGCATAGAGAATTGATTTAGTATTGTACCAACACAAAGAATTGATTTAGTATCGGACCAACACAGAGAGTCATTGCCAGTATCGAATGAACTCAGATACTTTTTTTTTAGTACTGGATGAACTTAGAGACTGTTTTTTTAGTACCAAATGAACTCAGAGACTGTTTTTTACTACTGGATGAAGCTTTGACAAGATACCTGGAACCTTGTAAGCTTGCTCTTTGTGTCTAAACATGTTTTGAGGGTCAAGATGAAGTATATGTTGGCACTCACTAATATTGTATGTGAATTTGTTCTCCTGAATGACCATGTTGAAAATGTTATAAACAGCACACTGGTACAGGAATGTTGAAAGTGCAGCAGAAGTGTCATAAAATGAGGCAAAAGATACAATGATGGGGCTCCAAGCTCTGTAACAGGAAGGCAACTGTAGTTGGACATCTTCATGTAGGGATGCATAAACCTCCTCTTTTTGGAACCAAGTAACCATTTCTTTTTTTGCCACTTCCATTTTATTAGAAACAAAAACCTAACTATTATTGTCCTGTGGATTTTTCTCGAGCCCAGATCAGTTAATGCTCGCTGGTGTTTTCAATTTTTAGGGTTCTGAAAAAATTAAAGAAAACTCCATATATTGTCTTGTGGATTTTTCTTGAGCCCAGATCAGTTAATGCTCTCTGGTGTTTTCAATTTTTAGGAGTCTAAAAAACTTTAAAAAAAATCCATATATTGTCCTATGGATTTTTCTCAAGCCTGGATCATTTAATGCTCATCGGTGTTTTCAATTTTTAGGAGTCTGAAAAACTTAAAGAAAACTCCATTAGGATCCTTTCCAATGAGTAATCTACCAGGGTTGGGTAAAGGAATAAACTTACCTTGAGCAGATGTCCTCCTTATTTCTTATCTACATAAGAACACAATCATCTTATGTTTTTTTTAGTAACACCAAAAATCATTATCTAACACACACCTATATGCATATATATACAAAGTTAAATTAAATCACACAACAAAAACTTACAGTGGTGGTTCAGCAAAGGAGAAATCCTCTTTCTTACCAATTGTATTCAGAATTTTGAAGAACTTATCTAATAAAATCCTATTTAGACAGAGGCATATGATAAACTTTCAATCGGTGGCCATTTACAACAAAGGAGGTCTGATTTTCATCAATGTTTTTTATTTCACTAAGTCATTGTCGTAAATTGTGTCCACTTCATAAGGTCCCAACCATCGAGTGGAAAATTCACCCTTGAAATTGTTGAACCTACAGTCATATAGAAGGGCCCAATCACCTGGTTGAAAGGATTTCTTCTTGATGTACTTGTCATGCCATTTAGTCCTTTGTTCTTGAATGAGTGTAGTCCTCTTAATATCATCTTGTCTAATTTCATCAAGTTCATTAAACTGCAATATCCTCTGTTTCTAGGCTTCATCCAAATCCATTCCCAATTGCATAACAGTCCTGAAAGTTTTTAGTTGGAATTCTATGGGAAGCAACACCTTCTTCCCATACACCAATTCATAAGGTGTATGGAATGTTGTATTTCTCTAAGTTGTTATGTAGTCCCATAAGGTCTCATGCAACTGATCAGCCCAGTATTTATGGTGTAACTGAAATGTCTTAGTGATAATAGCCTCTATCACCTTATTAGTTGATTCCACTTGTTTGTTTGTTTGAGGGTGATAATGTGAGGATTTTCTATGTTTAATATGATATTGTTCAATAATGGATTTGACCAAATTGGAGGTAAATTGGGTTCCTTTCTCTGTCACTATTTATCGAGGCACACCAACACGAGTAAATATGTCTTCAAATAGAAATTCAACAATAGATTGTTCATTTGTAGAGTTCAAAGATTTATCCTATACCCATTTAGTCACATAATATGTACAGACCGATATATACCTTCTTCTTCGAGACATGGGGTTGATAGGTCCTACAAATTCCAAAGCCCATTTCTCAAAAGGTTCAATTACTACCTGATCTTGGAGAGGCATCTCATCACTTGCAGTTGGTTTCCCCATCCTATGACAATCATCACAAATGGCAACATACTTCTTTGCATCCCTGGAAATAGTTGGCCAATAGTATCTTGAGTGTAGTATTTTGTATGTTGTCCTCTTATCAGCAAAATGGCCTCCACATGGGCCATCATGACATGCTTTAAATATGTCATACATCTCATCCTCTCGTACACATATTTTAACAACCAAATTAGGTCTTGTACGGTATAGACAGTCATCATGCCACATATAATTTGCACTCAGGTGTATAATCCTCTATTTTTCTCAAGGGGACAGATTCTGAGGTAATTTTTTGTTACAATATAGTTAGCCACATATTCATACCTAGGAATATAAGTAGAAATAGAAAACATGCTTTCATCTGGAAAATTGTCATCCATTGGTGCATTATCACTTGTATGAATAAGTCTAGATAGAAAATCAGCAACAAGGTTATCTTTTCCAGGTCTGTCAATGATAGTAATATTGAATTATTACAATAGTAGTAGCCATCTGGTAACTCTAGCATTTGTCACGAGTTTATTCATTAAACACCTAATGGCTAAGTGTTTTGTGTGTACAAAAACCTCATACCTTGTTATGTAGTGTCTGAATTTATTAATGGCATGAACCACTGATAAGAATTCCTTTTCAGTGACAGTATAATTTACTTCTGTAGGGGAGATATTTTTGCTGACAAAGTAGATAGCATAGGGAAGTTGGTTTTCTCTTTTTCCTAGAACAACTCCCAAAGCGGTATCTGAGGCATCAGTGCAAACATGAAAGGGAAGATACCAATTAGGTCCTCTTAACACAGGGGCACTAAAATATGTTTCTTTAAAATTTCAAAATAAGTATGACATTGTCCATCCTAATGGAATTCAGCCTCTTTTGCTAACAATTTGAATAGTGGGGAAACCAAGTTTGTGAAATTTTAAATGAATCTCCTATAATATCTAGCATGCCCTAAGAATATTCTAACTTCTTTCTGTGAGCTAGGGATTATGATTTGAGAGATAATGTCAATTTTGGTAGGATTTACACTTATTTTGGTACTGGAAATATGATGGCCCAAGTCAATCCCTTCAATGAGCATCATTCTATATTTTTCATGTTTGAGGGAAATATTAGTCTCTCTACACCTGATCAATACTTTCTCCAAATTGTCCAATGCTTGTTGGAAATCATCCCCATATATTGTGAAGTCGTGCATATAGATGTTTACATAGTCATGGGTTAAATAAGAAAAAATAGCTAGGACAACCCTCTGAAAGGTGGCAAGGGAATTACACAAGCCAAAGGGAAGAACCATATAAGCATAAGTACCCCATGGGCAAGTAAATGTGGTTTTCTCCTGATCATCAGGGGGAATTTGGATCTGGTTATACCCACTACACCTATCTAAGAAATAAAAGTACTTCCTAGACAAGGTGTCCAAGACCTAGTCTATCAAAGGCAAGGGAAAATAATCTCTATAGGTAGCCTTGTTCAGCTCTCTAAAGTCCACACAAATCCTCCATTTTCCATTCTTCTCAGGGACAATAACTAATGGGGATACCCACTTGCTATCTAAAATATGGTAAATAAAATTGACATGTAGGAGTTTTTGGAGCTCTTCTTTCACTGTGTCCTTTAAGGCTATATTCATTCTTATTTGGGGTTGCCTAACTAATCCAGGTGGATATTGGTGGCCACCCACCTATTCCAACTAGCTCCTCTTGTCAGTTTTTAGTTCAGCACATTTTTATGTACTTAATTGTAATTGTGGGTTCTACGCTTCTGGGGTTGTATGAAGCCCTACACATCTTCTAGGTGGATATTGGTGGCCTCCCACCTAATCCAACTAGATTATTTTGTATGTTTTCATGTCAGCACATCTTTTTGTACTTCCAGGGCCGTTTTGGGGGCCTAAATAGTGTTTTTTCCGTGCCCCATAGTCAAACTATACATAGAGTTAGCATTTGATAGCATAGTGGGTAGTTCTCGAAAATACCTTTCCAATGGTCTATCACACGCCTAAAACGGAGATCATATGCAAACATTATGACCCCGAAAAGTTAATGTACTAACTTACCCAAAAGGGGCCCATGTGACTTTTGGTGTTTCATCTTCTAGTGTTAGGTTATTGTATGTCTAGGGATTTGGCATTCATGTTTATCATAAAAATTCCTTCATAGCCTCATTGTGATCATCTTCTTGCAAATGAGCGTAGCCATCACATATCTTCTCAGAGATAAAGCTGCCACCATTCTAGCGAGTCTTGCACTCTATATTTTGACAGTCCCTTTAAAAGTATTTCATTAATAGAAATAAAGTATTGTTGTATTTCTCTATTTCTATAAATTTTCGTGAGTATTTCATTGTAATATCTCTTCTTTCATTTCGTTCTAAAAATAATCTGGATCAATGGTATCAGAGCAGGCTTCTCTTGATCATTTTCCAGCGCATGTCCCCGACGAGGTCTGAGTATATCCAATTGGATCTCGAGCTTGTCTCTCTTGAGGACAATCACTCTCGCACGCCCAAGAAACCCTCGATGGCGGAAAAAAATAAAAATAACGTAGAAAAATATTCTATTAACATGTTTCTTGAGCAATATCTCGTGCGACAGAGGGACAAAATGATAGAGAATTATTAACACCTCCTTCAACGCCTGCAGATAGCAATAGGCACAACTTCATCAAGCTGCCATTTTGGAGGAACCTCTCCCTTCAAGGTACAACTTAATTTTGATATTCCCATATTTGAATGTCAAATAGATGTGGATGCCCTAAAAAAATGGTTAAATCTTTTAGAAGGTTATTTCTCTGTTCAAAATTTTTCCGACAGGCAAAATATCACCTTCGCACTCCTCAAGGCTATCCCCTATGTCAAACATTTGTGGGAAACATACTGGGAGCAAAGTTCCACAAAGGAATCTGGAATATATGGGGTTGAGCCCATTTGGGATATTTTTGTGGATGTGGTCAAGGAACAGTACTACCCTGTTGATAACTATGAATACCAGTACATGAGATGGACCACATTGCGGCAAGAGAATATCCAAAAAGTGTCAAAGTTCACAAATACTTTCCATACCTTGCGCACCAAGATTGGTATCAAATACTCTGAGTGACATTTGGTTCTGAAATACCACGGGGCTCTGCATAGGTACATCCAAACCAAAATGGATTTCCTAAACATCTCATTATTGGGAGTTTCCTATCGATATGATGTAAAAATCGAGCAGAAATTTAGGCACCAGAACAAATGGGAATTCAAATCTGCAAATCTGCAACAACCAAAGCATGGTAAAGATGGTCCTAACCAAGAACCTCTAGACAACCATTCCAAGACACAAGAAAAGAAGGGTAAATGAAAGATGAAGAAGGACACTGGGAAGTGGTGTGACTTCCATAAAATCCCCTGGCACAACATTGATGAATGTCACTTGAAACAGTCATTGGTGACTGAGGTCGAAGACACAGAGCCAAACCCTGATTCGGAATCTGATCCAAAAAATATTGAAAATGGAGAGATCATTGACCCAGACCCCACTACTATTGTCACAACCACAACAATTCAACCAGAAGAACCAGTAGATCCAAAAGAGGGGAAGTGCCTCTTCCATTCACATATGTGGGTGAAGGGGACCCCATTTCATTTCATGTTTTATAACGGAAGCCAGACAAACCTCATCTCAGCTAAGGTCATCAAATAGTCGGGGTTGTCAACAACACCACACCCACATCCATACAACATTGGGTGGCTTCACCAGGGATGATATCTTTGTGTCAGCTAGTAGTTTCACATGTCTTATGGCATCCAACCCTTCAAGGATGAGGTAGTGTGGGATGTTTCCCCTCTTGATGTCTGTGATGTTGTTTTGGGCCAACCATATATGTGGAAACGTCATGTTGTCTATGAGTCTAGACCTCGTAGTGTCATTATTACTCTGGGAGGTCAGATCTATAGGATACCAGAGGTAGTTCTGACTATTTTTCCACCAAAAAAGTGTTGCAAGGTAATCTCTCATACCGCAAAATTCATCATCTTCACAATCTGTTCAAAGGATGCACAGAAGGCTACTACCACCACTACAGCCTCAGCACCTTCTATCCAGTAGAAGAAAAATGTCAAATGGAAAGAGGATATTGTTTCTTCTCCTACAATGGTTCATACACAATGCCCCATCAAATCCAGAGACAAGATATTGGTGGAATATATTCCACCCCGCCAGCAACAGGTTTGTGACAGCCTTCCACAGGCCAAGTAGTGAAACGTCTCCAACAAGGCACGCAGCTCACCAGGATTTAGTGTCATAAAACACTTTCCTCTCTTCCCTGGGCACTCAATGCAATGGAGGCCATTTCTTATTAAGTGGGGAGGATTGATCTAGGTGGATATTGGTGGCCACCCACCTATTCCAATTGGCTCATCTTGTCAGTTTTTAGCTCAGCACATTCTTTAGTACTTCTTTGTAATTGTGGGTTCTACACTTCTAGGGTTGTCTGAAGCCCTACACATCTTCCAAGTGGATACTAGTGGCCTCCTGCCTAATCCAACTGGCTTAGTTTGTATGTTTTCATGTCATCACATCTTTATGTACTTTCAGGGTCGTTTTGGGGTCCTAAACGGTGTTTTTTTGGCATGCCACAATCAAATTGTAGACGAAGCTGGAGTTTGATGGCATAATTCATAGTTCTCGATAATACCTTTCCAACAGGCTATCACGTGCCTAAAATGAAGATTGTATGCAAAATTTACGACCTCGGGAAGTTAATGTAATAACTTACCCAAATGAGGCCCACATGACTTTTGGCATTTCATCTCCTAGGGTTAGGTTTTTGGATGTCTAGGGTTTTGGCAATCATGTTTATTTTAAAAGGCCTTTAGAGCCTCATTGTGATCATATTCTTTCGAATGATTGTAATCATCACATCTCTTCTCAGAGATAAAGCTGCCACAATTCTAGTGAGTCTTGCACTTTGTATTTTTACAATCTCTTTACAATTATTTCATTAACAGAAATCAAGTATTGTTGTATTTTTCTATTTCTCGCAATTTTCATGAGTATTTCATTGTAATATCTCTGCTTTCATTTCATTCTGAAAATAATATGGATCACTAAAAGGTCTAATTTGATCATTGGTGTAAATATGGTGTATACATGTATCAGGGTGAATTCCTTTCATGTCAGAGTAATCCCATGCAAAAGCACTAGATTGTCCTTGAATCATTTGGACCAATTTTTGTTGTTGTTTTGATTTCAGGCTAGAATTGATATATAGGGATTTCCCAGGACTGATTTCAACAGTCTGAACAGCTGACTCTTCTTCTCCACTTATTGTTGATATAGTGAATAATGTAGAAGTGGAGCGATGCAAAACCTCATGAAATTCAGGGCTGAAAATATGTGTAAATTATGGAAAATATTGAGGATACTCAATACATTTTGTGTTAGCTAAAAATAAGCTTAAAATTTGTTCTTCATTTTTTTCTTCAACTCCCTTTGCTTGCTCAAGTGTTAAAAAGAGTTGAGAAAAATTCTCCCCCCCATAGGGATTCTCCAACCATAAAGTCACTTCAGTGGTTGGTTGGGCGGGAGGAAAGAGAATAAGTTTCTTGTTGTGAGTCCCATTAGAAATCTTCATCTCCCCAAACCGACAACTAATAAATGCATCAACAATGGCAAACCAAGGTCGACCAAGCACAACTAGATGTCCAGGTTTTGAGGATTTTGAATGACTTACCAAGAAGTCCATGGGATACTCCCAAGAGGCTAGGGTGATTGTTACATCATCTAAACTTCATGTTGGGCTAATGATTGATTTGTATGCTAATTCCAACAAGGTTTGTGTTGGCCTTAAGTGATTTAGTTGCATTTTTTGCATGGTGTCAACAGTCAACATGTATTGTTGCTCCTAGATCAATAAGTGTATTTGACAAATAAATACCATTTATTTCTACATTCACCATTAGGTTTCATGGATCGTTATATTTGGATGGCATTTCTGATATAAATTTTGATAGTTGTCCAACCACTTGTATAACAGGAGGTTCCTTCCTATTCCTTCCATTCTTTTTTATGAAAATACCCCTTGTAATTTTCTCATAGATAGGAATATATTTGATGGCTTGAAGTAGGGGAATCTTTACACATATATTCCTTAGTTCAGCTTCTAAATCATGTCCTAGAGTTACCTCTGGATTTTTCACAAGTAACCTTTCTGAATAAGGTGGGGGATTAGTTTCTTGAGGTATTTCTGATGGTTTAAAGAGTGTGAGGAGGAATTTCCTCTTGTACAGGGATGTCTTCTTCTTAATTTGGTTGGTCGTCTATTTTTTCTTCTTCTTGAATAACCACTATAGAATTTGGTTTATTCAAGACCTTCCTAGATCTCAATTGAATTTCATTTAGTGAAGTAGGGGTTATCACATAAGTTGGGAAAGTATGTACTTCAATATTTTTTACAGGTTGTGTAGGTCTATTGTTTGGATTAGGGATGGGTTGTGAAGTAATAGGGGTAGGACAAGGGGATTTTGGATTAGGTGTAGTTTGCATTTGTTGTTATTGATTTGGGTTCAAAGGAAAGGTGAGTTGTTGTTGCATCTGGGAAGGTGGAGGTGGAGTAGGTGGATTAAACCCGAGTAACAACTGAGAGATATTGGAAGGATATTGTGGGTAAGTAGGAAAAGTTGGTGGTTGAAAAGTAACATTCCCATATGTAGGCCCCTTCCATCCTTGTTTCCAAGGTTGGACTAGTAGTTGTTGATGTGTCCATTGAGAGTAAGGCATTGGAGGAATCCATTGTTGTTGTGAGTATTGTGTGGTAGGATCGAAAAACATATTAGGATTTTGTTGTCTCCATGCTCTCTTAGGGGGATRTRATGTTTCCTCATGTTCTCATCCTCCCTTAAAAATGGATTTTATTCCAGGTAAAGAAGGGCACTCATTGGTAGGGTGATATTTTGTACAGATCCCACAAATTTCAATGACATTAATAGGATATTCTTTTTTAGGGTGCCTCTTCCTAMACCGAGGATAGAAAATTGCTAAATTAGCATTTTATTCCTATTGTTTCTTTTTAATATGCATAGTGTCTAACTGGGTGTTGATTTTATTTAGGATGTATGTTCTAAAGTTTTATAGAAGATTCTTGAATTCTATCCTTGTAACACCTCCTGGAGCAGGTTTGGTAGTTCTACTTATAGGATCCCTTACACTTTATCTTGTTTTGGCTTGGCTGTGAGAGTACCTTTTACAATAATCTACAATGTTTGAAAATGGATTATGATATACATCCCCATAACTCATAAGGTTTAATACCTCAAGACAGTCATCCTCCTCTGACTGTTGCATTTTAAAAATATCATTCCTAGCATCTCTAGGTCTGCAATAATCCTGATATTTCTAGAGGAAAGTTTCCTTCATACCATCCCAAGATAAGATAGTATGCTCTCCTAGGCTCATAAACCACCTTAATGCCGAGTCTTTAAGTGGAGATGGAAATAGTTTTAATTTTTGTGCATTATCAGTATAATTATAACTCCTACATAGTATATCAAATTCAAACAAAAATGAATTAGGATCTTCTGTTGACATGCCATGGAAGTGAGGTAGTGATGACAATGGGATATTCTTCATAGAAACATCTCTGGTAATGTCTAATATTGGGAATCCAAATGTCTATGTTTCATTGTTTTCATTCCCCTCCTCATCTTCCATATCTCCAAATAGCACGCTATAGGTTGCAGGTGATGTTTCCCCACTAAGTGATGGTTCAACCACTAGGTTGGTTGGGATATCCAACTATTCCAATACTTTTTTTGTTTCTCTAATGGTAGATTTAGCCTCTTCTACAACTACCTCTGTCTCTTTTCCAGCTCTTCCTTCTAATTGGGTTGCTAGTGCTTCCCTTCCTGCTTGTTGTAATATGTTTTCAATCTGAACAGTAGCTTCAGATTTAGGAACTTTGGTTGTAGTTTCAATTACTTTGTTTGAACTCTCCCCTCTGAGAATTTATCCTACACAAAAATTAGTTGAATTAGTATGGGGGGTTTACTTGATTTTTTTGTAACTTTGGGGGGTTTTATTGAATTTTCTACAATTTTGAATGCAATAAATATACCTTTGTTATCTTTATGTCAACGCATAAAAAGAATATCTGAATACTAACTCAACACAAAATTTAACTATTGAAGGTAAGAGGACAACCTGACTTTGGAGAAACCCCACTAAAGTGGATGCATGGGCTCTTCCCTCATGTCTTATTGTCTTCTCTCTGCCCTCAGGTCATCCTTAAAACCAATCCAAAACCATAAAAACAATCTAATGCAAACACTACCTATTATCATTTACAACTCCCTGGCAATGGCGCCAAAATGTCAGTGCAATTATATGTTCAATACATTCCAATCATTTAATATGCCAATCTAATTTCATAATCAGTAGAGTTGATGCACTATATGTGTCGATAACAGATAAATGCCTATGTTTGATGAGTATAACCTATATAAGAAACAATTTCAACTAATTTGCACGAAACAAAGAAACAATTCTGAGTTTCCAAAACCGGGACGATACGAAACAGGGCCTCAAAAAGTGGAAACATCATATAT
>JASDQU010504099.1:92165-103914 GCA_032191745.1 Picea mariana | reverse complement strand
TCTAGCACCAACTGGATGGAAGCACCAACTTCCTAAGTGTTCCAAAACCAACTGGATGGAAGCACCAACTTCTAGTCACACATGCACCAACCTGTATAACAGAGAACAATGGTTCTCCCTTGCACCACCCTACCACCCTATTGTTTTTGGCTGCAACTAGATGGAAGCTATAACTCCCTGTGTTCAAGCACTCACTTGAAACTCCGAGGACAACAATCCTCCCTAGCACCACCCTACCACCCTAAGATATAAATCTTTGTTATTGAAATTTATTACAGTGATACCATATTTATCAATGGCTTACCAGTCTCATCACTGTTCTACTGCACTGCTCTACTCTGCCTGCATCAGTGTCTTCCTGCTCGCATCTTCTTACACTTTTTGTTCTTCAACTCTGTCTTTGCATGCACACCTCAGCTTTCTCTTCCTTTCTCAGATATGAATCTATGTTCTCTCTCTTTATTCTACGTTTTATGATTTGTGCGCCATATCTATTCTATGTGCTATGCCTCCCCTATGCACATCCACTCGGCTGCCTTCTACCTCCTTCTTCAACTTCTATGCACACCTCACTTCTGCATCTTTCTTCATTTTTCTACTCTCTATGCACCTTCTGCACACTTCATGCAATTCCTCATCTATACTCTTCAAATCCTTTACACAACCACCTTCTACCCACATGAAAAAATAACCAAAAATCCCTTCCTCTCTTCTCTTTTCTGCATGTATTTCTCACGCCAAGTCCTCTGCATCATCATAATTGCAAATATGCCCCTTTACTGGCGGTTACTCACTGTCTATTCATCATCAATGCCCATTATCCTGAGATTCCTTTTCTTCACTAGTAGTTACAATCATTCATTTTAGTAGTCCTAAGCCCCTTCCTTTACGTGACCACTGGTGGTGACCACACACCTATTCAAAAAGCACTTCACGATCTCAGTCTAGAAAGTGGTAGCTCCTTCTTTCGATATGACCTTGAGTGATGATCTCATGTGACCATGCGATTGTGGGCACATCCATAGGCGGTTTGAGGGAAACCCTCTTTTCGCCCAGCAATTCACTACAAATCTCCATGTATGCCTTTGGTGATACCATGATTTTGATTACAGTCCGCTTACGAAAAATTAAGACCCGAGCATGTTCTGGCTCCGCAATCGAGCATGATCTTCGATATCACGATCTTTGACATATTCCTTCGATCAAGGGCTCCGATCTATCTTCCTTTCCTGCCTCCAAACCAACGAACGAGATCGATTTCTCCTTTCAGGCTTCGAAATCTCGATTCTCAAACTCTTCTTTCCATGCGGTGATTCCACCCATAATTCATGATCTATCAACACGTGGTCTTCTCGAATTGGACAGTCACAATCCCTTTGGGTATTCGGGGTTCAAGAGTCTCAACTCTGAACTTTCTTCCTTCCTTTTCTTTTTCCCAGAGTGTTTTGATCTGAGGTACATGATTTGTTGACATGTGTCCTCCTACAAATCGATGGTCCTAAAAAAATTCAGATATTTGACCATTCAACCAGATCAACGGTCCTGTGTCCCATTTCTCGATCAACGGTCAAGATCTTCTTCGCTACTCTGGGCTTCATAGATTTCAATTCTCAACCTTCACACTCTCCCATAATGTTTTTATTCGGAGTCCACAGATTCCTGCCATGTGTCCTCCTCAAATCAACGGTCCTTGTTCACTTTGAGACTTCGAACTTTGATAATTTAAAACCTTTCTCCTTCACATTTTCCCATAGTAGTTTCACCCGGAATCAATGATATATTGACACATGCCCTCCTGCACGACCAATGATCATAAGTGAATTCGGTCCTTTGGGACTTTAGTCTATTCACTGCTTCATTCTCCTCTGGAGTGGTCACCTGTTGGATAAGTCATAGGCGGTGGAGACCACTTGTTTTCGGTTAACACTTCCACTTACACTGTCCTTCCACTGTACTAGATCAACGGTTGAGAATGCACCTGAAGTGATATTCATATAAGATGACTCGTATCCACTTTGGGACTTCTACATTCGGGACTTCGGGACTTAGGGAATCTGCTGGTGGTAAAACTCTTGAAGTAAAACTCCTAGAGTGACATAACATTACACACGTCACCTGCTGACCCGGCATGGGCCGATTGGTTGCCACATGTCACTCAAATTCATGATTTGCACATACCTGAAATGTCAATTTCAACTTGACACTTGTCATTATCTGATTATGCCACGTCTCTTTTAGGTCCGACGATCCAGATTTACTTCAGACAATATGATGCTTGAGATATTCTCCAGATGATCTGACAACAGATATTTACTTCGGATGATCCGGCGATTGAGAATTTTTTTCGACTCTCCGGCTCTCCAGGCTTCTGGTATTTCAAATCTCAAACTAAAACTCTCAAAGTGATTTCTTTGGAGCTCACGATCCATCACCACGTATCCCTCTAGATCTGATGGTTGTGGTTTACTCTAGCTCTTCGGACTTCGGGGATTTTAAATCGCAAACTGAAACTCTCGAAGTGATTTTATCCGGGGTTGTGGATCATGTGCCACCTATTAGTCTTGACAATGGACAGTCCTTGCTTACTTTGGGACTTCGGGACTTTGACAAGTCCTCTCATCCAAAGGCTCAACCTTCATGCATTTATCTATGGATCCAACAACTGTTGATCCTCGATGCTCAGATCCGACGGATCAGATCTATACTTCTCCTATGTTCTTCCTCTGGTCATTGGATGCTAATCTAATGGTCACTGTTGTTCTTCCTCCCGAGCTTCTGATATCTCTGACTTAGAAGTTTTTCTAAGTGTTCAAGGGTCTTGAGTTTTTCTCTTCTTGCGAGTCCATCTCTTGGACCTCATTTGTACTTTTGGGAACCACTATCTCTTCTGATCTTTCTTGTCTTTTGCAAACTCATGGATTCTAAGGAATCTTGTGCATGCTCCTCCTAAGCTGGTAGACAACAATTCTTCATAGTCTAGTCATTCTTGATGCTATCATCGCTGCTTTCTTGTTTTCCATCATTGCTGCCAACATGCCATTGTCCCTATTGTTATTGCCATCAATGACAAGCACACTCTTCTTGTAAACATGCCAATATTATATTCATTTGAAACATTATCAACAATTGGCTCAAGATCTCAGTAGAAAATTTTCTACATTTAATATTGTTTCTATATCTAGAATGCAAAATTATAGTGCAGATCTATTGGAAAACGTAGCAGCTAGACGTATTCCCTCAAAAGATTTTTTTCTAGATAGATTCTTAGTTGAGTTAATTTTTTGACCTTATGTTCCCGATAACATAACAAATTGGTGAGTCTTTAATGATGATGTTGATATAATAAATTTTCTCTCTTCAGAGGGAACATATGAAAATGATATCATTGATGAAGAATCACACAATCTTGAGTTAAGCAAATCTTCTCCCGAGGATAAAATAAAATATGAAAATATTGTTCCTAAATTTATTGTAAAATTAGAATATCTTTATGATTTAAAAGACAAATTTAAAAAATCCACAAATTGTAAAACACATAGTTCTACCATGAGTGTGGAACTTATTAATCTGGGAACATAACATAATCCTCAAAATGTCAATCTTGGATTAGGTTTTTCTCCTTTTGAAACAACAACTTTCATAAAGCTTATTAAGAAATAAAAGGATGTTTTTCATGGTCATATGATGACCTGAAAACTTTTGATACATCTCAACACACCGTCCTTTGCTTTCAGAGGAAAAGCTAGTTCAACAAAAGTTAAGGAAAATTCATCGTAATCTTGAAACCCAAATTAAAAATGAACTTAATAAATTGCTTAAAGAAAATATCATTTTTCCAGTGAGACATTCCAAGTGGGTATCAAATCTTATGTCTGTAAGACAAAAGAACGAAGACATCTGAATTTGTATTGATTTCAAAAACCTAAACAGAGCTTCTGAAAAAGTTAATTTTCCATTACCTCCTACGGAGCAAATTCTTCAATCAGTATTACGTTCTAAAATGATATCATTTTTAGACAGATTCTCTGGATATAATAAATTACTATTTCATCCTAATAATAGACTGAAAACTACTTTCAGAACTAAATGGGTAGCTTATGCTTATCAAAAGATGCCTTTTGGTTTAGTCAACGCAAGTGCAAATTTCCAACAAGCTATGGATATTTTGTTTTGTGGTTTAATCAATAAATCCATTGTTGTTTATATAGATGAAATAACAATTTATTCTAAGAATGGTTCAGATAATATTTCTCATCTTAAACAAGTTTTTGAATGACGTCAAAAGTATGGAATTTCTTTAAATCCTAAGAAATCATTTTATCTCTTCAAGAAGGAAAACTTTTGGGATTTATGGTTTCTAAAGAAGGAATTTCAATTGATCCTTCTAGAGTTAAAAGTATTTCTGAAATTCATTTTCCTCATAGTAAAAAATCTATGAAATATTTTCTTGGACAAATTAATTTTGTGAAGCGTTTTATCCCAGATTTCACAGAAACAGTCTTACTCTTGCAACATATGATAATAAAAGACATGTTATTCAAGTGGAATATAATCGAAAAAGAGACTTTCAATTTTATAAAGCAAGCAATCATTCAAGCGCCTTCTTTACTCTCTCCTAATTATGATAAGGAATTCATTCTTTATACATTTGCTTCTGAAAAATCTTACACATCTATGTTATCACAAAAAAATGATCAAAACATAGAAGTACCAATTGCGTTCGAAAGTTCAACATTACAAGGAGAAGAATTAAATTATATTGATGTTGAAAAACAGGCTTATGCAGTTTTCAAATCCATAAAAAATTTCAAACCTTTCCATATTAAATCTCATACCAAGGTAATAGTTCCACATCCCTCAATCAAAAGTTTGCTCATTCAGAAATATTTAGGGGATAAGAGAGAAAATTGGTTAACAACATTACAAGAATATGATTTAGAGATAAAACCTGTAAAAATTGTACGAGGTCAAGGTTTATGCAAGTTATTAACTGAAACCATCAATACTATATATGAAAATGGAGATAAGTTAAAGGTCACTAAAGATATACAACATGTATGCGTTACTCCTGATATTCCTGATTCACAATATTCAAATTTAGTTTATTTCTAAATCATGGAACTACACCTTCTCATTTGGATTTTAAAAAGAAACACGCTCTAAGAATAAAATCCACACAATATCAGCTTATCAATAATGTTATTTTCAAAAAGAATTAAGATTCAATGTTACTTAGATGTTTAGAAAAACAAGAAGTTGATAAAGTTTTATTTGACTTGCATGACGAACCTGCAGGTGGTCATTTTGGAGGTGATACAAATACACACAAAATTTTACATGCAAGTTATTATTGGTCGAATTTATTTAAATATTCTCATGCATATTTTATAAAATGTAAAATCTGTCAAACTTCAGTTGGATGAGAAAATAAATAAACATTACTTTTGCACCCCGTCATTGTTGAACATCCATTTGAACAATGACGACTCAATATCATTGGTGAAATTTCTCCTAATTCCTCCAAGAAACATAGGTATATTCTTACTTCCACCGATTATTTTACAAAATGGGTGGAGGCCATTCCCTTGAAATTAGTTACAACTGATCAGGTAATCTCATTCTTAGATTAGTTTATTATTACAAGATTTGGTTTCCCGAGCACATTAGTTTTTTATAAAGCATTTAATTTTTCTTCTCTGTCTCTTACGGAATTTGCACTTCATAAAGGCATTACAATAAAACATTTTTTTAATGATTATCCTCAGGGTAACGACTTAGCTTAATCAACAAACAAAAATATTTTAAAAATTATCAAGAAAACTATTAGTGATAACCGAAAAAATTGGCATAAAGCCTTGATCTATGCATTATGGGCAGATCGAATTACTTATAAAGCATCGTTAGGTACTTCCCCTTACTTTTTATTTTATGGGAAGGATGTTATTCTTCCACCAAATATTTCTATACCATCTTTGGATTTAGTACATTCCATTGATAAACAACCTTGCTCTAGTCTTCAATCATCAAACTAGAGGAAGTGATGGATAAAGCTAAGAATACCTTTTCTAATCATCAAATGATCACTAAGAGGTGTATTGATAATAGAGTTGTTGGTAACAAATATTTTGAAGTCATTGACCTAGTTTTGAAATGGTACAAAGCCCATGAAGAAAAAGGTAAATATTCAAAATTTCAAAAGTTGTGGTTAGGTCCTTTTCAAGTTGCTCAAAAAATTGTTCCATCTAATTTTATTCTGCAAACTATTGAAGCCATAGAAGAGTCTTTTCCTGTGAATGGGTTAATCTTCAAAAACTATTTTTCCAAAAAGACACTTCAATCCTTGTAAATAGCTGTAAATATTTTTTGTTTTTTGTTTTCATTTTGAATGTATATTTTTTATTTTTTCCATTTTATTTCTTTCATTTTGTTTTGATTATCATTCTTGTTTTTTTATCTAATATAAAAAATGGATACATATGTTAATCACTTGTCTTTGACATACTTTTTAGTACATAAAGAAACTAATTTAGATTGTTTGAAATGAGAAAATTTCTTTAAATTCAAAGGATAAATCTTATGTCTAGTTTATCTTTATAAATAAGTAAAAACAAGGAAAATACTCTTAAGCAAAATCTCCTTGGGGTAATATTTTTTCCCTCAAAATAAAATAATTGATTGGGAAATAGCATATCATAAGATGAACAATTTATTTCTCATTCCATATTCAAAAATAAATAAATAGCTCTATATATCACCCCTCCTCTATTCTCTTCATTTCTCAAATGCAATCCCTAAGTCAATAATTAAATATGAAAGTTGAAATATTAAATAAATAAACTGAGGACATGAGAATTTTATGCTAACCCGTCGAGGTAATAAACAGGCCTACTGGCAGCGAGTAAAGGCTTATATGATATTAAGGTAACTGCATCGAGGTATTGAAGAAGCCTGCTGGTAGCGAAGAAATACCAAGTATAGTGAGTTAAAATTTCCATTTCTGACATGATGAGTAGACTTTACTTATTAGACAAATCATAAGCTTCCTTTCTCAGTCATAAGATTAATAAATTCCCCTTATCCCCTCCAATGAGATAAATTTAAAGAGTACTAGTGCTATTTTATCTTCTTGTCTTTTACAAACTAGTCATAAATATAATTTATCTACATTTGGTAGATTTTCTTATTTCTTATGATATGATATATTTTTCTTTGTCTTATATACAGAGATAACTATAACTAGTTTCAATAGTGTGTCACCATTTGTTTTAGAGGACAACAACCTCCCAAATTCTATATTATAAACAAATTTGGGACTCTTCCTTTTTCAACTTTGAAAAAAATAAAGAAAATTTTATTTGTTTACTTAAACAATGTTTCCAGTTTTGTCAATTTTGTCCATACCCCCAAGTTCTTTGATTTTTTATTCAATCATTAACGACATTTTCTTGTTGAGATGTTTCTAATTTCATAAAGGTTTTGATTAAATATTTTGGTTTTCAAATGTTTCTAATTCACATATTATTTATGATTTTTTCTTATTAACATACCTTGAATAACATTCCAACAAGCTGCAATATTTGACAAGCTACAAATTTTTATATATTGTTGATTTTAATTAACATATTTCACTTGAGTAATAGACCAATGTTCCAAAAATGATTGATCATAATCGATGAAATCCTACTTAGCCTGTCAAAACTGTGTATTACCATGATACACATGATCCATAAACAATAGTTTGATATTTTGTTGTGGTACGTTAGGCCTGATCTAATTATCATAAATTAAAAGAAAATTATGTTGGATTACTAAGAGGGGGGTGAATTAGTAATAGAGCAATTTAATCCTTTTTACCATAAAATGCAAGTGTTATATCAATGTAGCATTATCATCCAATAGTTTCAGAGTAAATAAACAATGAACAAATGAGCAATCATACACATACACAGTACACCAGTGTTTTTACATGGAAACCCAAAGTGGGAGAAAACCACATAATTATTTTTATTATATGTCTTTAAGAATTACATTCATTGGAAGCACCAACTTCCTTTGTTTTCCAACTGCAACTGGAAGGAGGCTCCAACCCCCTAGTTTCTCAGGTAACAACCTGAGGGAAGCTCCAACTGCCCAATTCTTTGGCTACAACCAGAAGGAGGCTACAACCCTCTATGTTCTCCATCTACAACCGGAAGGTGGCTACAACCACATGTCCTTGCCCCGTCCAACCACCCTGTCATAGAAATATAATGATGGAACCACTATCACACTATAACCATGAGATATACTATTGTAAACCTGTACCAATCAACCTGCACCAAACAACCTATAACAACCTGTACCAAACAACTCGTAATCAACCTGTACCATAAACAAGTGCATCAACCATGCACCAACCTGTACCATCAATGAGTTCATAAACCATGCACCAAATATGTACCAATCATGCATCAAATACACATAAACTGAGTCATCAAGATGTACTAACATCATAAACTATACACCTCATGTATGTGCCAACTCATAAACTACTTGTCTCAACTATGTACCCAACATTCCTCAACCAAAATCCCTCATCAATTTCATCATCCAAATATGATTTGTAACTCTATAATAAACCTGGTGTATATGATCACATACTTGCAAACCTTCCTTAACTTAAACAACAAGAGACTAGCATTTTCATCAAACTTTAGTTTAGTCTCACATGACTAATTTTGGATTAGTCAACAACCCTAACTTGAATTAATCATAAATATGTACCTGTAATGAATAAATATCTGAAAATAGTACACAATGTTCTTCAATGTCTTTTATGCAATTCCTCTAGGTTTCACTGCTTGGAACCTCTCAGAAAAGGAGTTATAGAAAAACTGACATACCTTGTTGAATTCTAGGTTATTCTAGAGAGAGAACTTGTAGAGTGTGCCTCACATGGAATATTTTTTATGTGGATATGAAAATGGTACACTGAATAATAAATATTGTACTCTAACCAATGCATTTTGTATTACTAAATTTGGATCTGTTATGAATAAGTTATGATGTTTTTAACTAAAACACCTATTTTAGACTAGTTTCAGGACTAGCCATAAATCCTATTTTCCACGGAGTGTAACTCCAAAAATACAACGACCCACAAGATGAAATTTTTATCACAGCTACTTGGATTATTTCCTCAATGGCCTCCTAATTTTGTGGTTTGAATCATTATAGAAAAAAAATTATTTCAAAAATGGTGAGATGACCTGTAAATAACATACCTTAGAAAGCATCATCAAAAGAATTTATCCTCCCTTGAATTTTGGCCTTCTTTACTTCACCTTCCTTCTGAAATTCACCTTATATATCCTTTGGTTACCTTAGTCACTTGTAGATATTCAATATTCTCAAGTGTAGTTAAAATGAGAGACCCTTGCCTCTTATTTATACTTTTATGTAGCTTCCTCAAGGGGTCACCTTCTAGCCATCTTAAACCACTTTCCTTATTTTAGGGCTAACCCACCTCTAACCACTTAGTAATTTGTCCATTAAATTTATTATTTAAATAATTTCTTTTGTATCTACTTTGACTTATAGTACACTCATCACTTCACTTTATTATTTAAATAATTTCTTCTTTGCAACCACTTTGACTACTTTGACCTTTTGGGGCTTCTAGATGACTCATGAGTGTTCTCCAACTTCACATGGCCATAACTCTCTAACCATGAGGAGTTATGTGACATTCCACATACCACCGAAAATTGCATGAAATGTACTATCCATATAGAATATTCTTACCTTCAAATATATTAAAACTCATACCATTATACATCAAACAAACTTGGGTCCATTACCCAAACCTTTGTGCTACTAGAATTCACTACCAGACTTTATTCAAGTGTTGACATCAATGACAACCAACCCAAATAATCAACAATATCCCCCTTTTTCATTGATGGAAACACTCTGATGAAATATTGAAATCATATCACTCATGCACCCCTTGTGATCATCACCCCCCCTGGAACCATGCCTTTGTGCACTTTATCCAAGAATTTACCTTTGCATATGATAAATCTCTCCCCCTTTGTCATCAATGGAAAAGGTATTTTTCCATCTGGGGCTTCTCCCCCTGATTGAAATCTTCCTAAAACTGATCTCCCAACCTGAATTGTCCTCTTTATGGTGCCTCCTCCTGTAAATATAAGACATATAAGATAATAATTCTAAAATAATTCATTTTGGAGTAAAAATTACTCCGAGTATCTGGCGAACATAATCAAAGGCTTCCCTTGGAAGAGGTTTTGTAAAGATGTCTGCCACTTGTTCTTTTGTGCCCAAATATTCAAATCTGATGTTCTTCTCTGCAACCTATTCTCGTAGAAAGTGATACTTTATTGGAATGTGCTTCATCTTGGAGTGCATCACCGGGTTATTTGAGATAATGATGGTGCTTGTATTATCACAATAGATTGGAATGGGATCATCATACTCAACCTATATATCTGTCAAATTTTGTTTCATCCATAGAACCTGAGTACAACATCTTGTTGCTACAATATAATCTGATTCGGTTGTAGATAAAGATACTAATGTTTTTTTTCTTTCTTAGCCAAGATACTAAACACTCACCCAAGTAGAACACTGCTCCACTGGTGCTTCATCGGTAATCAATGCAACTTTCCAAATCTACATTTGTGTAGGCAATAGGTGATATATCCTCTCCTTTTGGATAACATAATCCAAACTCTTATATTCCTTTGAGATATCTGAAAATCCTCTTCACTGCTAATACATGTGATTCCTTTAGTGCTGCTTGAAATCATGCCACTTGTCCAAATTCCTGCATTGCATCTGGTCTGGATGTTGTCACATATAGTAAGCTACCAATCATTGACCTGTATTACCTCTGGTATGTAGACTTTGAATAATCATCTTTGCTCAACTTGAAACTGGTTTTCATAGGACTGGTAACTGGTATGCAATATTCCATTCTGAACCTCTTTAGCATTTCTTTGATATACTTAGTTTGAGAAATAAAAATTCCTTAGTTGCTTTGACATATTTGAAGACCCAGAAAGAAGGATGGTTCTCCAAGTAATGACATTTCAAATTCATTCTGCATATCCTTTGCAAATTTTTTGTCTTAACCTGTCATCAATACTTCCAAAAATAATATCATCAACATAAACTTCAATTAATAAAATACTATCTTTAGTTACCTTGATGTAGAGGTTGCTATCTGCACTTCCTTTTCTGAACCTTGCTTGCCGTAGATATTTATCCAGTCTAGAGTACCATGCTCTAGGAGCCTATTTTAGACCATACAAGGCCTTCTTCAATTTTCACACATAATCTGCATTCTTTGACAACTAAAATCCTTCTGTTTGTTCAATGTAGACTTCTTCTTCAAGTTCCCCGTTCAGGAAAGCTGGTGTCACGCCCATCTCATACACTTTAATATTCTTGGAGCATGCATAAGCTAAAAGCAATCATATTTCTTCCATTCTAGCAACTTGGGAAAATGTCTCTTCAAAGTCGATTCCTTCAACTTGTGTGTATCCTTTACATACCAATCTAACTTTGTTACTTGTAACCTGTCCATATTCATTCAATTTATTTCTGAAAACCCACTTTGTGCCAATCACATTCTTATTCTTTGGTTTTGGAACCAATTCCCAAGTGTCATTGTTCTCTATTTGAACCAATTCCTCATCCATGGCCTTATTCCAGAATTCATCCTTGCTGGCAGTTTCAAAACTAC
>JASDQU010504099.1:74198-89745 GCA_032191745.1 Picea mariana | reverse complement strand
CAACCAATCTTCCAACAAGAGTATCCCTGTAATATTTCATGTAGGTATCCTATCCTCTTTGATTGTTTCTACATAACTTTTTGGATATATTTCTTGTTTTCTTGTTTTAGAACTTGATCCCTTTTCTGTCTGATTGTATCCAAGTCCAGACTTGTCATGATGAGGATTTTGAATGTCGATAATGTCATCCAAAACTTTTGAGTTGTTCTGCATATTTTTCTTTTGAAGATCATTTCTCAATGTGACAATCTCTGCTTCCAAATTTCCAATGATCCTATCTCTTTCTTCTAGTTTTTCTTTGAGTGCTTCTTCAATTATTTTATCTTCTCCTATTTGAACCTTCAATTTCATGATCATTTGTTCTAGTTCCTGATTGTCTTCTTTCTTGTCTAGTTCTGTTTGTAGCTTCTTTTTTTTCTTCTTTTCTCTTCTTATAACTTCTATGTCACTCAACAATTCTTCTCGGTAGTTAACTTATGCCTCTTCATATTATTATTTGGTGTCTTCTTTATCATATTCTTCTACTTCCATGAATAGAACTCTTTCTGTCTCATTGTAACTGACTTCATCTTCATCTGATGAGGAGATGTCTTCTTTGGTGCATAAGCTTTTCTTGAAAGATTTGTTTTTTGTTCTTTTACCTTCATATGTTTGTTTTCTATTTGAGTAATCTTCATCATTTCTCTTATTTTTCTTATGGGAACTTTGTTAGCAAAATGAACAATACCATCACAATTAAAAAAAATCAATGTAATCTTGCCTTTATATCTGCCATTGGTTCCCTTGTTCAATCTTCTGACAAAGTTAACCACTTCTTCTTCATCATCTTCTGAGAAGTCACCGTTGCTTCTATGATCCTTTTTCTTTCCCTTTTGCTTTGACCTTTTGGATGCTTTGAAATTTGATTATTCTATATCTGGATTTTCCTGTTCATTTCTCATTTCATATGCTGTGAAGATTCCATGTAGTTCTTCCATGCTTATTGAGTCTAGATCTGTTCTTTCTTCTAGTGTTGATATCTTAGGATCAAAACGCATAGGAAGAGATCTTAGTACCTTTTGAACAATTACAGATTCTTCAATTTCTTCTCCCAATCCTATGATTTCATTCATTATTTCATCGACTCATAAGAAGTAAGTTGCAATATTCTCATCTTCCTTCATCTTTAGTTGTTCGAATTGACCTCTGTAAGTTTGAAGTTTTGCTTCTTTTACTTTTGAATCTCCTTCTTGAAGTTTTTCCCAAATCTCTTTAGTGGATTTAAATGTACAACTTTGGTATATACCGATTCATCAATACCATTCAGAAGTGAATATTAGGCTTTGGAATTATTTTGACCAAGTTTCATTGCTTTTTCACTTGTTGGAGGAAATGTTGGTTCTTTGTAACCATATACTATTGATTGCCGAATTACAAATCCATGTGCCTATATATATGTTTTCATCCTTCTTCTCTAGAATTCATACTTTTGTCCATCAAACTGTGGTATTCCATTTTTATACATGTTGTTTCTCTTTATGATCTACCTTTCAGTGGTTAAATTGATATATGAAGGAACCTTCTCTGATACCAAATATTGGATTACTGAGAGGGGGGGGTGAATCAATAATAGAGAAATTTAATCATTTTTAACCATAAAATGCAAGTGTTATATCAATGTAGCATTATCATCCAATAGTTTCAGAGTAAATAAACAATGAAAAAATGAGCAATCATACACATACATAGTACACCATTGTTTTTACATGGAAACCCAAATCAGGAGAAACCACATAATTATTTTTCTTATATGTATTTAAGAATTACATTCATTGGGAGAACTAACTTCCTTTGTTTTCCAATCGCAACTAGAAGGAGGCTCCAACCCCCTAGTTTCTCAGGCTACAACTCGAGGGAAGCTCCAACTCCCCAATTCTATAGCTACAACTAGAAGAAAGCTACAACCCCCTATGTTCTCTAGATACAACCAAAAGGTGGCTACAACCAACTGTTCCAACCACCCTGTCATAGAAGTAGAATGATGGAACCACTGTCACACTATCACTATGATATATACTATTGTAAACCTATACCAATCAACCNCATGTACCTCAACCAAGAGCCCTCATCGATTTCATCATCCAAATATGATTTGTAACTCTGTAATAGACCTGGTGTATATGATCACATACCTGCAAACCTTCCTCAACTTTAACAACAAGAGACTAGCATTTTCATCAAAATTTACTTTAGTCTCACATGACTAATTTTGGATTAGTCAACAACCCTAACTTGAAATAATCATAAATATGTACCTGTAACGAATAAAGATATGAAAATAGTACACAATGTTCTTTAGTGTCTTTATGCAACTCCTCTAGGTTTCACTACTTGGAACCTCTCAGAAAATGAGTTAGAGTAAAAATGGCATACCTTGTTGAAATCTGGCTTATTCTAGATAGTGAACTTGTAGAGTGTTCCTCACATGGAATATTTGTTGTATGGATCTAAAAATGGTACAAATAATACTCAAGATTGTACTCTAACCAATACAGTTTGTATTACTAAATTTGGATATGTTATGAATAAGTTATGATTCTTTTACCCAAAACTCTTGTTTTAGACTAGTTTCAGGACTAGCCACAAACCCTATTTTCCACGGAGTGTAACTCCAAAAATACAATGACCCACAAGCTGAAATTTTTATCGAAGCCACTTGGATATGTTTTCTCAATGGCCTCCATATTTCGTGGTCTGAATCATTCTAGAAAAAAAATTATTGTGAAAATGGTGAGATGACCTATAAATAACATACCTTAGAAAACATCATCAAAAGAATTTATCCTCCCTTGCATTTAGACCTTCTTTACTTCACCTTCCCTCTGAAATTTGCCTTAGATATCCTTTGGTTACCTCATTCACTTGTATATATTCAATATGATCAAGTGTAATTAAAATGAGAGACCCTTGCCTCTTATTTATACTTTAATGTAGCTTCCTCAAGGGGTTACCTTCTAACCATCTTAAACCACTTTCCTTATTTTAGGGCTAACCCACTTCTAACCACTTGTCCACTTAGTAATTCCTCCATTAACTTTATTATTTAAATAATTTATTTTTTATCCACTTTGAATTATATTACACTCATCACTTCACTTTATTATTTAAATAATTTATTCTTTGCAACCACTTTGACTACTCTGACCTTTTGGGGCTTCTAGATGACTTATGAGGATTCTCCAACTTCACATGGCCATAACTCTATAACTGTGAGGATTTATGTGACGTTCCACATACCATCGGAAATGGCATGACATGTACTATCTATCTAGAATAGTCTTACCTTAAAATATATTAAAACTCATACCATTATACATCAAACAAAATTGGATTCATTACCCAAACCTTTGTGCTACCATACTTTCTTTAAGGGTTGACATCAATGAAAACCAACCCAAATAATCAACAATTTAATAGAAAATTAAATCAAGGTCCTTTCAAACTACATACGAACAATCCTCCTTTCCTGAAGTTCACTGATTTTCCTCCATGTATATTTTTGAACTGTATCACCGTATTTGTGAATTATTACCTACAATGCTTCTTCCTCAAAATAACATTTTTACTAAAAGTATTGAAGATTTTTTTTCATTTACTTGTAAGTGAGAGTCTGTTAGTTTTTTATGAGGTTTTTTCAAACTGTAGTGTGGTAAAATGTCAAAATGGGAATGATTTCCAGATTTGAACCCATTGTCGAGCTTATTGAATCTCATGACAATTATTTTTTGACTTTTGAGAGGGTTGGTTGGCTAAAATTTATGCGCATGTTTAATGGCTACAATGCACATGTCACCAAATATTTCGCATGAACTTTCATTGGTGAACACACTAAAATTGGGGATATGGAGTTACAGATAGATGAAGAATTAATATCCATAGTGACTAAATTTCCATTAAAATGGGAATGTTGGTCTAAGACCAAAAGAGTGAAGGAGATTTCTTGGTCTGAAATCCTGGTTTCTCCTGAATAAGAGTACGATTACAAAGGTATTATCATATCTTCAATTAAAGAAAAATGGCATTTTCTGTTAATGGTTTTTAAGGGATGTATCTCCTGTGAAGGAAGATATAGCCTTTTCTTTATTTATCACTTTCAGATTTTAATGGTCTTCATGGATTATGAATTGAACATTTTTGTTTTCTTTCTAAAATCATGTCTAAGATGGCACATTTTTATCAGAGAAAGAATCTAAGTTCAGAAAGAAATGTGTTTAATCACAATTTAGTAAAAATTATGATTGAATTTCAGTTAGAACAGAATGACGATTCTTGGGAAAAGTTTGTGAAAAGAAATCATTTTCAGGAGAATTCTGAGGTAGATTTATAGTCTCACTTTTCTAAAATTGAAACCCGAAATCCTGTAGAAGATATCGTTTTAGCCTATCCTCAAGTTTCTACTCCTCAACAAAATACCATGAGGGTTACTTGCAGTCAAGCTTTAAAATTTAGCCTTAGTCCAGAGTCATGTGTTTTCAGTGAAGCACCTCATGTTTCTTCCGAAGCTTCCAAGAAAACCATAGTTTCCTCTCTTGCATATGAGTGTGACCCACCTGTTACCAAAAAGAACGATGATTCCATTAGTCTAGTCAATTTTATGAACAAGAGGCAAGGAAGAAAAATATCCAGAATGTTCAAACATAAGTCTAGAAAAACTTCTAAAGTTAGTTCTCCTATCCAAGTTGAGGATGAAGAGTTGGTTACAAATCATGAAGCATCTTCCCCAAAACACATTTCTTCACAGGAACCACTTGAAAAGGTCGCTAAAGAAAAAGAGAATGATAAGACTAAAACTGATCCCAATCTGGAGGTTTCCTTCCAAAAGGACAAATACTATTCATTGATTCCAATGTTACAGACAAATATAATTGATTTGGAATTAGAAAAACCAACTTCTTAAGTCATAAAATAAAGATTTGATTGATATCTAGAGGAGACAGGTTCTAGGTTCTAAGCAAGATAAAAAATAATGAAGCAATTAACATTAACTCACTAGGAGTTAACATTTTCGTTAATTCGAAATTCAACAATGTTCCCAGTAACACTAAGTGATAAAAATGTTTTAGTTATTCATATGAGTTTAGCGTCTTTTTAGTTTAGTTTATATTTTCTTTAATTTTAGTTAATAAAAGAGTAGCTACAAAATTTCAAATTCTGTAGCAATTCTAATTTTTGTTTTTATGATTTATTAATTTCTATTTTTTCATTTTTGTTTTTGTTTTACAGGTATAAAAGGAATGTCCTAGAAAATACAGAAAATGGGAAAATCAGTTTCCAGGAAGAATTCTAAAATTGAACAGTTAGTAGTTTTTATTTCATGTACTTAGTTAATTTAGTTTGGGGAATTAATGATTTTTTTATTTTCCCATTCTAAATGGATAATTGTTTATGGTTATGGAAGTTAATTTCCATTTTTGAATTCCTTCAATATAAAACAGTGAAGGAAAGACAATTAATGAAAGGGAGTTTTAGTTTTTTTGGAAAGAAGAACAAAGATTATGCATTGTTGTACAAGTCTCTTTTTTGATACATTATTCTGAATCTCTTTGTGACTTTGATTATTAATACAAGCAATCGATATTTGGTACTGTTACTGGCATCTGAGTGTTCATTTTTGAAATCAAAGTCTTGTCTGGATTATGTGTTGACAATATTACAGATTGATTTAGTTGTTTACTGCGAATAAATTAGATCAATTTCTTTTTTATTTGAGACATCATTTTAGTGGTTATTATGCATATGAATTATTGTTGGGTTTATAAGTCAGTGTTAATTATTTAAACTAGTTTATTAATTCATTCTCAATGGATATATTCAAATATATGTTTTAAAATATCTATATCTTTAGAACAGTGTTTACCTCACTTAAATTCATATATTATCTGAATTTGGGCCAGAGCATTAGATTTTATTTTTATTTTTATTTGTTTTAGTTCATTCCTTTTACTTTCATTAAAAATATTTCTTATTCTTAAAGAGAAAACAAAATCTTGTTTCATAGGGGTAACTTTTATTATAATTATAATTAATCTCTTTCTTGTAAACAGTTTTAAATATGTATATATTTATATTTTAGTTTGTTATTCAATATAAGATAAAACATATTTAGTCAATTAGAAGGTGTATATATTTTAGATTTAGTTTTATTTTGTAGATTAGGATAGTTATAGGTAACTAGACCTAAACTAGTCAGATTCGCCATTTACAACAGATAAGGGTCTAATTTGGATCTTGACCAGGCAAATTGATGAATGTTGAACATGGTTGCATTTGACTATCAACAGAAGGGTATAAAAAGGAAGAAGAATATACAAAGATACATTACTCAAAGGAATCACATGTTGAACAGTCAAAGCAAGAAGAAACAATAGCTAAGATTGATACATATTGACACCCACAACACCATGAGAGACACAATCATCAAGGAAATGTTGCGAGGATAATAAAATTTAATATAGATTGGTACAAGAATAGAAAGGAACATGTTATAGAGGTACATGGAATACTAAATGGAACAAGAAAATATAGAAAAGTATTGCAACAACAACATGGAACCAAAGGAGAAACCATAATTAAGACTGATTTGTCAAGGTTGAAGTTGGATCGCATGTCCAAATTTCACTAGCATGGATGGATGCTTGTGCTTAGTACCAATTGACTACATTGTTTAATCGATCACATTATATGGCTTACACTCATGTTTTGAGTATGATACATGTAAGGGGGAATGGAATGTAATTTACCTAGGGGGTGATTAGGGAGATACCTAATGGGGATAATTAATATAATGTGTCCATAATAATGGAATCAGGCCCAATAAGTAGTTAGTGGGTAATAAATAGGCCCACTAGGTAGTTTAAGGATAATAAATGAAATAATAATAGGCAATTGGCATAAACCCTTAGGAATATATACACATGAGTAAGATTGTATGGATATATGTTGGAGATTGTATCAATTGTACAAGCATGTCTTATGGAGTGGTTCCTTCCATACAGATTAATTGATTATGTTAGCTTTCCTTAAGCATTTTCTCTATATTCTTATGTTGATTCTTGTGTGGATGCCTTGATTATTATAAATTTTAAGGATTTTATCTTTGATATAATAAGGTTTACTATAGATTTCTTTGAATGATTAGTGTTATATAATTATTTCCCACCTGATCATTTGATGGGCATGATCTAGAGGTTAGAAGTCCGCAAAATTGAACTATGCCACTTTTTCCCTGAGTTTGCAGTACCTTTTTTCTTGGTCATTGGTTGTCCCTTTATAGCCTATGACCAATATTGTTTGTCACTCCTTTTCCTCTTTCAAAGGATGACTAGTCATTTCTTACATGAATCCAGGGCACGACCGTATCTATTACTCCCTATTTAGGATTAGTTTCCATGAGATGAGATTAAACCTCATATTTTTCATTGTTTGACCTCGAGAATATTGTTATCTTGGGCATATAGATCCTATATAGATTAACCTTTTAAATTATCTATATTATCCTATATATTGAGGGTCTCATGGGAAAATGGAGGAGGAAAAGAGAAAGTAAGTTTATACTATCAGATTAATCACGAAGCTTGGGAAAGGAATTTGGATAGAGATTCATCAGGCTATCAGATTGTAAGTTGTAAATTGTTTCATTTGATTAATAGAATATGCATATGACTTTCCCCTTCATTTGATTGTATGTGATTATCATGATATTTGAAGAGAATTAGGATTTTCATATTATATCATTAGATCTATAATAAGTATATACATGATACGTTTGATCTCATGAAACGATTTTTATTGTGTCTTCATGTGTACAGATTCATGTTGACAAAAGTGAAGGAAATCTTCAAGAAAGAAAACAACAAAGGAGCATGTAAGGACAACCTCCAGGTGACCATGTAAGCCCTTTTATTCCATTCACTCATAGGTCATTTTCATGTATGATTTAGATTTAGGAAGGTCCATTGTTTGTATCTCTATTATGTCTTAGGTATAGAGAGAGCCTAAGGGAGGTAACTCTTGCAGGGTGTAATTATCCTGCAATAGATTGGTGACCCAATGGACAACTGGCATTTTTGAAGATGACTAGATGAAAAACCCCCCACTCTTTTTCTTTCTTTCATGTTTGAAATGAGCATGAAAGAAAATAAAATCATGCTTGATATTCTCACCCATGGATTTTTATCAAGAACGGGGCAGAGAATGGTTCTTGATGGTCTTTTCGATAATTAAGGAGTCTAGAAAAATCCAAAAGAAAAATACATATACAATATCATGAATTTAACAAGCCCAAGTAAGTAAATGCTCATTTGTCATTTCATGTTTAGAGAGTCTGAAAAGATGAAGAAAAATACAAGGGAATTATTTTTCGTAAATTTAGTCTCCCAAGCTCGAAAAAGTATAAAACAATACAAGAGAGAACTCTTCTTGCCAAGGTTGACTAGAGTATTCCTTTTTCATAATTAGTCCATCCGGTCTGAAAAAGGGTTAAACTTACACTGAATAGACGCCCTTTAAAATCCTTTTAATGAGTGTAAAAGGAAACAAACTCACTCGACAATCTTTTCATTTTTAGAGAGTTTGAAAATAGCTTAAAGCAGACTCCAAAGAGTTCATTTTTTATATAGTTTTTACGAGCCCGAAAAAGTGATAAAAATAAACTTGGTAACTCATTCTCATGTATTTATGAGCACGAGAAAGAAAAAAAAAATAAGCTCATGGTTGTCTATTTCATTTTTTAAACGAGATTGCAATAGAGAATGAAACTATGCTCAAAGTATCTACTTCATTTTTAAACGAGCTTGAAATAGAGAATGAACTATGCTCAAGGTCAGTTTCATTTTTACGCAAGATTGAAAAAAAGAAAAACTATGCTTGGGATTGGTTTAATTTTTATGCGACCTTAAAACCGAGAATGAAATTTTTCTCGAGTGATATCCATTAGCAGGTTTTCTTCCCAACATGATGTCCATAGGTTGGTAGTTTTCCCCCATCATGATATACAGAAGCTAGTAGCTTAACTCTAGCATGATATCCAAAGGATGGAGACATGCCCCCCAAGCTTCATTTCTACCACTGACTCTTCTTTCACACCCAATTAGACTCTTGGATACTAATACGAGTAGGTTCACTAGAGAGGGAGGAAGAAAGAGGATAAAATGACATAGGCAGATGAAATGAAGGTTCTGGTACAATATCTAGTGGAAGACTCGAATCAATTGGAGGGGGGATTGTTTCATTTTTTAACGAGCTTGACATAGACAATGAACCATGCTCGTGGATATCTATTTTATTTTTTAACAATATTGACATAGAAACAAAACTATTCTTCTCATGGTCTTCTGTTTCATTTTTTAACAATCTTGACACGAGAGAAGAAACATGCTTGTAGTCTTTTGTTTCATTTTTTAACGATCTTGACACAGGAAAAGAACTATGGTCAATAACCTTGACCATTTCTTCCAAGAGGTCTTCATCAGACAGAAGAACAATGATCTTGAATGAATACATGCTAAGAGACTCACTCTGATTAACAGGGGGGAGAATAGAGTCTAATGTCCCTGGCGAGGGAATTACCATGTCAACTATCAGAACTACATCCAAAGAATATGAGCATAAATCGACATGATGCTTCTCATTAGAAATTGAAGGCATGGGACATGATGCCACATTATGAACTTGTGGCGAGGGGGATACCACTTGTATATAAATAATATTTATGGAAGTCGGGTGGTCGGAAGTCAGATCAGAACTAACGAACGAAAGTTGGTCAATGGTCACAATGTTTCCGTTATGAGGGAAATTCATCACTCGAAAGAGCGTGTACACAACAACTTTCATATTATAAACATAGTCCCACCCAAGGATTTAATTAAAATCCAAGGGGCCTTGGACTACCATAACATTGTGATAGACACTTTTCCCTTCTAAGGTGATGAAAGTATGAGGAAGGATACCTAAAGGTTCATTGGATCTTCTTTTAAAAGCCAACAAATTATGGGTCACTGACACAAACTGAGGGGAACCAATAGCTTTCCAAGTGGTTGAGGATAGAATACTAACAGAAGTGCCTTCATCTGTAATAGTGTTGTTAGCATTGAAAGTCACACTTCGACTGTTATAAGTGTAATCTCAGTACCCATTAGAATGGGAAAGATAAAAATTTATACAAGTGCAAATGGATGGAAAACTTAGCCAGGATTGTCAATCACAACTTACTCCATACAATATACACCAACAAATAAGGCTTTGAATAATTTCAGATCAGTATTTAAAGACATAACATGAATAGGTGGAAGTTTTTACAAGAAAATGTAATATGTTTATCATATACATTAGGTAGTATTGATACACATATGAAGAAAAATCTATGACATTTTAACTTCTCAAAATCAAAGAGGAAAACTCTGATATTTTGCAAGAAGTATTGCGATAGATCCTCAATTGCAACAAAAATACAATCAACCAGCTCAATAATTCAATAAACTGAAATCAAAGTAGGATAGAATATGGTTAATAAGAAAAAGGTCTGATTTCCATTATCCAAAGATTCTTGAGTCTGGTCCATACAATAGGAGGCCAATCTGTTACATAGAAAATATAAAAAATACGAGTTTCTCTCACACCATTCCAAACCTTTCCTTATCAAAATCCACTTCATATATAGTGAATCATATATATCTACCCTAAGGAGGTTGAAACCAAGGATCTATCTAGGATCCTCCACCATTTAGGAGTCTTGTTACAAAAGATTCCAACAAAAATCTAACAAATTCCTGCTTTTAGGGATCTTGTCTATTGAGATAAATTCCTTTTGAAACGTGTCATTCTGCTCGATATGGAGATGGAATACATGTCCCTCATGTCCAATTAACTCCTAGGAGACCATTCAAATCTTCCTTGATAGCTGGCAGTCTTCCCATAGCTCAAATTTTTCAGACTATTAGAGTTCGTAGCACCTATGACATCATGTGCTACAAACTTTCCCATAGGTGATGATTTTGTCTTTTCTCCCAAAATACAAATAGGGTCGAGCTAAGATTTTGTCATCAAGTCAAAACCATAATTTTTTTCCTCCACACCAAATTTCAAAGGAACCCAGATTGACATTCAAAAGTTACGAGAAAAAACATTCTCTGTTGTGTGCTAATTTCTTACAAACTGTCATAAATTACCAGTTTGCACTGCCAGGCACTGCAAACTTTCCTATAGAATACTTTTTCACTTTTTCCAAAATATTAAAATACTAAAGCTGTATCAGGTGTCCAATAATGTTCTAAACTTCATAATCTTAATAATCTTTCTTAAAGGAAAGCACCCAAATTGATAATCATGGCTTACAAAACATAGCCATCACCAAAAATGTTGTAAAATGCATGAAACGAGAAATTTGACCATACACTTCAGGTTGATAGAGATCTCCTTCAATGTATTAAGATCACACTTCAAAATGATGCATAAAATGAGGGTTTTAACCAATTATGGAAACAAAGGGTTTGCAACACTAGTAGTTAAACCAGCGAAACCCCCTCTCTCAAACCTTAAACAACATGAAAAATCTCATGCAGTACCTGGTGAACCTAAGATTGATGTTGATGTATGTGAATCTGAACAGATATGTCTACAAGCTATCTAACCTCCATCTCTCATCTCCATCCATTTTGCAGTGCCAAGCTCAAACAGAGTTTGCACACTTTGAGGAAACTGTTAGTAGATATTATGACATAATCCCTGAAGAAGTGGTTAAATGTAGGCTCTGAAAATAATAAAATCCTCTTTTACATGAGCCTTTAATTGCAATGATGATAAATGAATGCATGAGGTACTTAGAGTACGCTGCGAACTCTCCTAGTGAGTTGGCAACACATACAACTAACTTTGATTTGACATTCAAACAAATGAATGGTGACAAGGAGAAACTTGTGTACAAGATGAAGGTGTGACATGTCATGGTAATGATCTAAAAATCAAAGGTGTGACTCATAGGGTTTTATTTACCTTGTCATGATGACAAATTACATAACTCAAAGACTCTAGACCAAGGCTAGTCATAACTCCACTTATTTTTAAAAAAATCTAAGTTTATGACCATAGCTTAAGGACTCAAAACCTATGACCTATAAACCAAACCAAAGTGACTCTTTTTTACCCCTACAATTCTATTTGCTAGCATCTAGCTCCATAAGGGATGGATACCTCCATCTGAAGCTCCAAGAACATGTAGTTCTAGTGGCCTTATTCCATTAGGCTATGGAGATATCACCTCATTACAAACCTGTAAACTGTAACCTACTTATCTAAATTATAAATGCATATGCCTGGCAGGATGAAGAACAACTATTGTTGTGGTTCCTTCATTGGGTTATGGAATCTTATTTCTGATATACTGCCAAACTAAAATAAAATTGTTGGAAACAAGCTTATTTTCTACAATACCCTACTCTAACCAGTTCAAATCTGTTTAATCAAGTGTAATGAAACTCACAATGAAGCCGTAAGAGCATCTGATTGATAAATATAACTTTTTACAGGTAACTCTTTAAGAAAACCCACAAAATATGTAACAAATGCATCAAATAGTCTATGGGCAATTAATACTTATAGTTGAAACTTGCTTGCATGTCAAAATATCTAATGCAGGAAAATTTTGAACAAATAGACTCCATGTATATGGCTATAGGATCATGAATCACATGACATAATTTTGTTTGCATAAGAATACTAGGCTACTCCTTCATAATCTCTACTTTGTTGACAAGACTGTAATTCTCTTGACCTCATTGAAACATCCCATAGATATCACATGCTTCAAAGTAATCATGCACAACAAAATATTTTTCTAGCTACTTATTATCTCCTTGGGAAAGAAACTTATTTGCAGTGTCTTTTTGAAATTGTTGGTTAACATTCTATGAAGAAAAAATCTCTATAGAATGACCATAGGATTTCTCAACATCCTCTTTACTATATTATGAAAAATATGCTCTAAAATTGTCAGATACAAAGTCAATACTAGGAGAATTAATACATGTTGATACATAAATCTGCTCCTTTTTATTTTCTTTTTGAATTTCTTCCTATTGGACATCTATTGATGAAAAATAGAACAAACTCACATGTTCATGTAGCTCCTTCCTATCTTCTTGACCAAAGTTTAAAAGCATATAATCAAAGAGGTTATCATGAGACATGAATGTTAACTAATTTTCTAAGTCAACGGTAAGATGATGAGGGGCAACAACTTTCTCTAAAACTGAAATGTCACTACCTTTTGCAAAATATTCCTCATGATATTCATCATAAAAAAAATTATCCCTTTGCTCATAATTAGGAAAAGGATCAGTTGCATATGTAAATTCATCTTGCTGGTATGAGTTATAAGCATGTGCATTTGCATCCTTAACAATGGAAAAATTTGATTTAATAATTTCAAGATACGAAAAAGATTTAAGATCTAAAAATGATGCATAAGCATGTTGAAACAATTGCAAGCTCATATAAGATTCTTGTTGTCTATATACTTATTCAGTTTCTTCCTCATCCAAAAAATTGTCCAAGATCTGACAAGAGAGCTGTGCACATGCCCGAAGACTGCTGTCCACTTCCTTTGCATCAGCAAACATCTGCTGCAAGGATGGTGACTATGTTTCTCTAAGGTATAGGAATAGATTGTGATGTTGTTCCATTGTATACTATACGATAGAAACAACCTCAGTAGTCTGAATTTCAATAGGCATGTTGTGATAAATACTATGAAACCTCCTATTGAATTGAACAATAGTTTCCTCATCGTCCCTTCTCAAAGCATAAAAATCAGTCAAGTATTGGTCAAAGGATTTTTTCTCACCCCCAATACTTCATAAAATAATCATGAAATTCAGCCCATAAACCAATGGAATTAGCCTCTAGATGTCTAAAACACTATCCAACATCCCCATGTATAGATTAAGAGAAATTCCTCATGAATACATCCCCATGAATGATTTGTAATAGGTCAGTGAACCGCTCAAAAGAAACCATGTGTTGCTCGACTGTCAGGTGATCTCCTCCATTGAATATAGGAAGGTAATATAAAATGTTTGGAGGATAGTCATGAAGGACAATAGGAAATATCAGGGGTTTATAAAATTTCCCTCTAATTCTAGACTGAAATTCAGTGGGCTGAAAGTAAAGTTCAATAGGTTTATTTCAAGTTTTAGTAGTGATGGTGGAAGGTGATGGATCAACTTTTATAACATAGGAAGAATGCATAACTTTTTATTCCAAAGAGGGATATATAACATCAGGTTTATGGTCATTCAAATAGTTGAAGAAAAGGATAATCCTCTTTACATGCAAGGGGAAAGACAAGAATGAGCTAATGAAAAAGAACAAAAGTTCATGGAGAAAACTAATAAGTTGATACATGGTTTTTCCCTTCCTCCTTTTCATCTTTCTAACAACATGATTCTTCCACCAGTGGATCTTTTTAATGTAGAGTCACTAGGTAGAAGCTTTCATTCAAACTTTGTGTCATTCTCTTGTCTACCATCAATATCTTGATCTATCTAATTCTCCCAGGGAAGATCACTTCACTCTTCTATCCTCGGCAATGGTGCCAAAAATGTTAGCACTGAAAGTCACACTTTGACTTCTATAAGTGTAATCTCAGTACCCATTATAATGTGAAAAATAATAGTTTATAAAAGTGAAAATGAATGGAAAAGTCAGACAAGATTATCAATCAGAACTTACTCCATAGAATATGTTAGCACTGATATTCACCCTCATATTGAAAGAGGATAAGCCTAGTACCCATCAGAATTTTTGGGGGATGTTGGGTTTATGAGTGGAGGTCAAATGGAAAAAACTCAATACAAGAATGATTTTAACACAGAAAATGGACAAGAAATGCACAGGGAAGTGAGGTCCTCATTATCTTCAACCAGTTATTTGAGTTTAAGTGTGGGTAGAAGGAAGAATTGGTGAGAGAGGTGAACAACACTGCTATGAGAATCTGGCTTTCAAGCAACTCAGTGAAGAAAAAATATGGCCCAAGAGCACTCTTGAAATCATGTTTCAGACACTGAAATGTGTCACAACAACATAATAATCAAACCTACATTACCATGCAACTACAACAACTCGACTGGATTATCCATGCCTGAGCCTTTCAACGTAAGGGAAAATAAGATAACAAAGAAGCTAACTAAAACTGGTCACAACAATACTATATTCAAACCTACATTACAATAGAACCACAACCCTTGACTGCCTGAGTGTTTCAACATAGTTTAAACAAATATATGAAAGAAGTTGACTTCTATTAATGCAAAAGTCTCAAATTTGATACATAACTAGAGAGTAGTTCTGACATCAAAATTACATAGTAGGGAGCTCTGCTCAACCATCCAACAACCCTAAAAAAATATTGAACTGATCGATTTATACTCATATCAATCCACGACTACCAGGAGTGTGATCTAGCCATTGCATTCAAATCCTTTTATCTGTGCCTTCTTCTATCAGGTTGTGCATG
>JASDQU010504099.1:39233-74178 GCA_032191745.1 Picea mariana | reverse complement strand
AGGGAGCTCTGCTCAACCATCCAACAACCCTAAAAAAATATTGAACTGATCGATTTATACTCATATCAATCCACGACTACCAGGAGTGTGATCTAGCCATTGCATTCAAATCCTTTTATCTGTGCCTTCTTCTATCAGGTTGTGCATGTATCCTCTTATCAGACGCAAATTCAGCTCAGCATGGGCCTATAGGAAAACTCGTCCATCGTGGTACCTCAGTCTGACAACTCTACCTCCATGGACAGACCCTCCATGCCTTCTATTTATGGAGTGATTCAAGGTTTCAATCACCAGTCCTTTTTCATTAACTGATCCTCCATCGGGACCGGGATGAGGCTTAATTCCTAAGGGGATTCCACACACTGCTTTCGAATTTGATTCTTTATGAACACATGATTTAGGGGCCGTCAAAGGTGGTTTGTATTCACACCACTTTTGAGCCCGCAATCCACCACCTTCCTCCACATAGCTCTTTCGATATACCATGGTTTCAATTGTGGGACTGCTCAAGAATTTTATCGTTCGAGCATGTTGTGTCCTCGCAATGAAACGTGGCCGTTGATATGATCGCGATATTCGATCTGGGCGCACCTAATAAATTTAGTGCCATCGCTAAATTTTATCCTCATGCCAACTTTAGAGTTGTTCTAACTGTGCTTGGAGATGGCGCTACTTTGGTGCTGAACAAGAAGACTTCTCGAAGGATGATCTAACGTGGTGGTATGATGTCACTATGCTGACGTTTCATGAAAAGAGAGGTGACACATGTCACTTGGAAACAAGCGGATGATATGCCGAAAGGTTCTTGGACTGAGTGCCACGTGTCATCGCTAGATGGATTCTAGGTGTCATGACTGACGAGAGCACCATATATCTGAACTGATGACTGCCACATACTTTGTCACTTCAAAGCTCAGGGGTGGTTTGCTTGTAGAGCAGGATATACGAAGTGAACGACGACTATTGATCTAGGGAGGACACACGGCAGGGATCTGTTAACTCTAGGAGAAAACATTCTGGATGAAAACATGAGCAAGGAGGCTGAAACCACTGAATCCTGGAGTCTCGAAGGAAACTACCATCGTTAGATTTAGATGGACATGCAGAAACGATCTATGGAATTTGGGAGAAAAATGCTTCGGATGAAAGTGAGAGGGGAGGAGATAAAAATCTCAAATTCTAGATTTCGGAAGTAGATATTGACCATATGATGGAGAAGGATGTGTGGCGCTTGATCTGCAACTCCAGGGCTTTTGCGTAGCCACTAATCCTTGTGCAATTTTGACATGACGAATACATGCGAGCCATTGATCAGGTTGTGATCTACGATTTGGGAAAGCCCCACCTTGTTTCCATGCGCCACTCTTGGATGGAACCTACTTCCTACTGCGAAGATCAATGACTCACAATCACTTCTAGATTTTGGGCTTCGACTCTTCGGGGATTTTCAAATGCACACCTCTTACAATCCTATGAAGTCTCAAATTTTTGAAGTGTGAGATATGGTGATGTGTTTCCTCTTGATTTCGATGACCGAGATTTATTTTGGGAGTTCAGGCTTCGGCTCTTTGGGGATTTTAAAACACACATATCTTACAATCCTCCAAAGTGTCGAATTTCTGAAGTGTGAGATATGGTGACGCGTGGCCTCTTATTTTGGACATCCTAGATTTACTTCGGGAGTTCAGGCTTAGGCCTTTTCAATGCATAGGTATTTCAATTAGCCGAAGTAAATCTTCCAAAGTGAGGGATATTCCTCCACATGTCCTTTAGATTTGGACAGCCGAGATTTACTTCGGGAGTTTGGGCTTCGAGAGTTTCCTTCTACTTTGCTCGCGCAATCTTCCAAAGTAAATCTTCTGAAGTGTGAGATCTACTGATGCGTGTCCTTAGCCTTCAATGGCTCATATTTACTTCAGGACTTCGGATCCTCTGTCTAGTCATTAATACTTGCGCTACTTTTGAAATATTGATCTCCTGAGAGCCACTGATCTGAACTATTCATGGGATCTCTGCTGTTGAAAATCGAGCATGTCTACTTTCTTATTTTCCAAGCCTGAAATGGGCTGTTCTGAATGTTGCACTTTGTGCTTATGGTTGTTAACTGCACAAACAAGGGACTTGGATGACATGATGTGATCTCCAGCAACAAAATGACTAGTAATTCGAGACAGAATGATGATGAGTGCTCTTCATTCTTTGAGAAAAATAAAAAATCTTCGGGCCGGGACTTGGTCGGGAAAGACACCAAGGGAAACTAGGTCATTGATTGGAAAAGGAAATTGACTTTATTAAATAGAAGGGAAAAAATCCTAGGGATGGTGTGTGAAAAGAGGGAAACATAGTAGGGGTGCAGACTTGGGTATTCACAACAAACACACATGACCCCTGACAAATTTATGTGATAAAATTTGGCTCCATAGGGTATGGCATACTCCCTGTGAGCTGCCAAGAATGCGCAGTTCCAGTGCCTTAGCTTTGGGTTATGAAGTCTCTTATTCAAAATAGAAAATAAAAAGGAAGTGGTAATTACAATGGTGGAAATCTAATCACGGCTTAACAAAATACTTTTTCAGAAAGTGCCCATTGACAGGGCTACCAAAAACTTCGAAATCCTCCAAGTTCTGCAATTTATAAGTGTTGTTTTAAAATAAATCAAAAATATTGAAGGGACCCATCCATAAGGCTTCAAATTTACCATGTTTTCCTTTGTATTTCTTGGGGGCATCCCACTTGAGCACCAGATCCCCCAGCTAAAAATATTCCTTGCTTTCCCTCTTGTCAAAGGCTCATTTTATTTCCTGCTGATGATCCCGCACTTTATCAAGCAGTTGCTCCATGGTCTGTTGTACTTCTACCAGCTGCAGTATCCTTCTGACCATATCATCAGGTTCTCCTTGGTAGTCCTGGAGGAATTTTTCCACAAGAAAGGAAAGCTGGGCAAGAAAAATAGACTCAACCCCATACACAAGCTGAAAACGGGAAATTCCAAGTGACCTTTTGGTTGTAACTCTTTCATCCCATAATGAAAATTTCATCTTTGAGTCCCAATATTTCTTGTTGTCTTCTAACAATTTATTGATGATATTTATGAGGCTTTTGTTAGAGGACTTTGCCAAACCATTTCCCTGAGGGTAGTATGGAGTATAATGGACTAGTGTAATCCCATACTGCTCACAAAACTTGATTAATTGTTCAACTTTGAAAGAGGCAACATTGTTTATAACAATCCTACTTGGACAGCCAAATATGGACATGATATATTCAAGGAAGCTTATTATTAATTTGTGGGAGGAAATCATTGTAGCGATGGATTCTATTCATTTGGTGAAATAATCAGTGGCGGTTAAAATCCACCTGTGCTAACCACTTGAGGCTGGGTGGATCTCTCCAATGAAGTTGAGACCCCATTGCTAAAAAGGTCTGGAAACCATTACAAGTTTCAAAGGAAAATATTTGAGTTGTTTCTTTCTAGAAAAATTTTGACACTTGACACAAGATCTAATATTTTCACAAACATCAGTAAAAAGTATGGGACATAAATACCCATCTCTAAGGATTTTATAAGCTGTGGTCCTCCAAAAATGATGTCCCCCACATGAGTTTTCATGAAAATAAATCATAGTTCTTTGGGCCTCCTGTTGGTCTAGACATATTAACAAAACTCCCAAAGGATCCTTCCAGTACAAAACTTGATCAATGAGACAATATTTGATTTCTTTGAGTTTCAAATCTCTTGCCTTGTTCTTGTCCAAACAATTATGAGGCCTCAACTTCTGCAGAAAATATATGATATATTTATACCAGGTGCATTCTGCCAAATTGAGGTTGACCTCAACAATCTCAGTTTGCTGATTTTTTGGGGTTTATGTTTATGAAATTAACCCCTAAAGCCTTGCAGTTTGATTCAACCAACAGTCTGTCTGAACCTTGGCCTTTTACCAATTTAGTGGGATTTATTTCGAGGTAAAATTCCAAAATTTTGGCAATCCATTTTCTTCTCTTCCCATCTATGTCAGGATGGATCAATTTATCCTTTACTGAGGCCGAGGGGACATATGTAATAATATTTGAATGCATGACATAGATTCTTAAATCCTTGATGGATTTGACCAAATCATATTCCTTCTTCTCCATGATATCATATCTCATCTCTGCATCCCTCAATGCTCTGTTGAAAAATGAAATAGGTTGCTCTAACCCATCTGTATTTATCTGTAGAAAAACATCAGCCAATGTATCAGATGAGGCAAAAGAAAATATCAGAAATTCCTTAAAATAATTAGGGCTGATGAGCACAGGTGCTTCAGTTAAATCCCTCTTGATTTGGTTGAAATAATTTCTAGACTCAGCAGTCCATTTCACTTTGTTCCCTTTTTTAAGCATGGTTGTAATTTCTTAACCAACTCAGCAAAATAAGAAATGAACCTCCTCAAAAAGTTGATTTTACCCAAGAAAGACTGAACCTGTCTCTTAGATCTGGGAAAACATAAGGCTTGGATGGCCTCTACTATGCTTGGATCAATTCTTACTCCTTCTGCTGACACAATATGCCCCAATTATTTACCCTCTTCCATATAAAACAAGGACTTGTTAGGATTGACGGAGAGAAAAAACCTTCTACACTTCAAGAATACTTTCTTCAGATGATGACAATGCTCTTTATCAGACCTTGAGAATATTGTAATGTCATCCAGATAGATGACTACAAATTTGTCCTTTTCCTCAATGAAGGAAATGTTCATGGCTCGTTGGAAGGTTGCTCCTGCATTCAATAATCCAAAGGGAATTTTAACATACATGAATGTGCCCCAAGGAGTGGTTAAAGTTGTCTTCTCTCTATCTTCAGGCAGGATGAATATCTGATTGTAGCTAGAGAAACCATCAATCATAGACATCCTAGATGAACCAGTCACTCTCTGCAAAATGTGCTCCATCTTTGGCAAGGGGTAGTTATCCTTTTTGGAGCTCCTGTTCAAATTTATGAAATCAAAACACAACCTAATTTCCCCATTTTTTTTCCCCATAGGCACAATATTAGACACCCATTCTAAATATCTCAAAGGAATGATGATCTGGGCATCCAACAACTTCTTTACTTCCGTTTCCATAATAAGCAGCAGCATCGATTTTATCTATCTAAGTTTCTTCCTGAAAGGTTTGGCCTCTTCTTTCAAAGGGATTTTTTGTTCCATGATTAGTGTCATATGTTCTCAAGTCTTCATATTTAGATGCAAAAACATCAACAATCAAAAGCTTGACATACTCAACCCTTTTCTCCTTTGACATACCTAGGATCCTCCTCTGTTTTCAAGTTGCATTCAGTCACATCATCCTCTTTAATTGAACTTTTAACCTTTACAACAACATCATTTGTTTGAAACAATCTCTCCAAGGGGACAAGTCCCTTTGGAATATGGTTACTTGGCAACTGAATAATATGATGGTCAACAATTTTATTCAGAAAACATCAGCATGAGGGATTTCTTCAGTATCTTTATCTCGATCAATATGCAAATCATAAAATTCATCTACAACTTCAAGAAATATTTTCATTTCAATATTATCCTCAAAAACCTTCCAATGTTTGACATTGTCAGGAATAGAGGGTCTGTATTTTACTTCCACCTCATACTTGAGATTTGGGGGAAAAGGCACCCTAGAATTACTTGATGAGATAGCCAATGAATCTACAATAGATTTATCCTCTCTTGGAACAAATAAGATATTAAAATCCAAGAAGAAACTATCAACAATATCCCAGACTTCATTTCTGTAGGCCCTTAACCTAGGGTGATTAGCTTGATACAAATTTATGACATGATGGATAATTAACTCAACATATCCAAACAATGCTAGATCCTCAATCTCCATGTCTTTAGCAGCTCTCAAACCCAAAACAAGAGCCTCATATTCTGCCACATTGTTTGTTGTTTCAAATTCAAGATTAAAAGACAAAGATATGGTCTCTTGGGTAGGGGAAATGAAAACTACTTCAACCCCATCACTTTCGCTGGAAGAGGCTCCATCAAAAAACATTTTCCAAACTGAGATATTGGAAGGAGGTTCTTCACAAGAGGTGATGGGTTGCTTTCTGATTTCAATAGGTGCTTGAGGACCATTAGTGAGGTGTAACATACTGGTTCCTAGATTAGTGTTTACTTCAAAAATGGGGTGGTTGGTCGGATTTTCTTCATCACTGATAATGTAAGCGAGTTGTGCTTCCCTATAAAGTCTTCTATGCTCTCCCCCCAAATACAAGGATAGTGGCATATGAAATATCCATCTGCAACGTTCCCCCCAGTATTATATAGACAAAAGGATCCCAAACTTAGGGGGGACATTAGTAACCACAATATCCATGACCACAATTTTCATTGCCAACTGGAAGAAGGAAACAACCAAGTCTTTGATAACCCCGAGGCACTTCACCTTCTTGGAATCAAATGAGTATAGGTCATGGTAAGTTTTTGTAACCTCCAACACGAGATCCTCCATGACAATATTAGGCATGAGATTGTGAGATGCCCCTAAGTCCATCAAGAATTTGTGTAGCACCTTATCGTGGATGTTCAATGAGGTATATAAAGGAGGGGAGGAATCATCCCTATCCTCTACCAAAGGTCCCAGTATGACAAATGGTTTCTTGGAGGTTGACTGAGTCTGTGGGATGAGATGAAGGTTCAAGATGCAACATTTTGAAAAGGTACCCTTTGAATTCCTCATTCTTGACTAACTCTAAAAAAGGTACAAGAATTTTAATCTTTTTAATCTCGTTCTCAAAGCTAAAAGAGGAGGGAGGCTTCAGAATCTCCTTCACTTATGGGATAGGATTCTCAACCACTGGATGGGTGTTTTGTGCCTCTTTTTTTTTACTGCTAGCTTCCACATACTTAGAAGGTTTCACTATTCTAGTAGCATGATCAGGAATGTCAAGCTCTACCTCTTTCTTATTCAACCTTAGGTTGTATCTATTTGAATTTTCGCTGGTCCTTTTCTCTTTGCTTAGCTAATTTAGTTGGTTTTCCATGAGATCCTCTTCATATGAATATCGAGTTAAATGAGGAGACAAAGACGTGTCACCAAGACAATGGATTTCAGGATCAACTTCTTTTTCTTATCCTTTTTCATCAATAACCAGATTATTTTGTAGAGGGACTTGGATTTTTTGATCATCCCTATCTCTATTTCTTTGATCTCTTTGGATGATCTGAGGGGAATTATTTGGTCTTCTGAAGTTACCCCTATTATCATCATTTTGGGGGTTCCTATATCTCTTCTTTCCTTCAAATTTCAACTTCTCTATTTCTACAGAAAGTGATTTTACCATTTTTTTCAACTCATCTACTTGAGGGGAGGCAGCAGAGGAATCAGAGGTTAAAGATTCAACCCTACCTTTTCTTCTGTCTCTATTAGATTTACTCCTAAGCTTGTTAGTTGCTAATATATTAAACTCTATTTCAAGGGATGCACCTTGCATATGAGCCAAAGAGGTAGCTCTTCTTTCTCTCAACAAGAGGCAAACATTAGGGTAAAAAGCACTGGCATAAGTGATCTTGGCAGAGCTTTATGTAGGATTTATTTTAGTGGGAATCTTATTGCACATCTTGTTGAACCTCTTTGAGAAGTCTGAAATAGATTCCCCCTCTTTCCTCTTAAGTGAACCAAATTCTATAATATAATAAAGAAAATCTTTCTTATCCCCCCAACGTCCTAAGAATGAATCATCCATATCCTCGATCCCATCAATGGATCCAAGATTTAAGCCCCTAAACCATTTCCTAGACTCACCATCAAGGCTCTGTACAAAAACTCTCATCCACACATCTTCATTTTCAATGCTATGATTTTCTACATAACTATAAAAAGTTGAAAGGTGTTCTTCTGTAGTTATGTCTTCCTCCCCTGTGAACTTGGGCATGTACTTAAGGTAGTCTCTAGCTGGGAGAGAATTCATAGGTTGAGGAAAAACAAGAGGGGCATATCTAGCAGCCACTATGATGACCATCCTGTTTCTAGGAGGATTAACACCTGTCATTGGGATGTGAACTGTAGGATAACTAGGGGGAGATGGAGTTGGAATAGGTATGGTGACAAATGTGTTAGAGGAGAATGATATAGGGTTTAAAGGAAAATAATTTTCCCCCTCTTTGTACACAACAACTTTAATAGGAGGAGGAGTAGTAAATCCCAAAGTGGGAAAGTCTTCTAAGCTCATGGGTCTAAACCACTTTACAATATCAGGGGATATAGGAGTTTCAAAACTTTCTTCCAAATGATATATAAAAGGGGAGAATTAAAAATGGAAACTCCCAAAATTTAAACTTATGGAAACTCCAACATATGGTATAACCGGAGAATTAGATGCAGCTACTGGAGTTTTAAAAGAAGAAGTTTGTAAATTACCAGAATCACATGGTACAACAGTTGAAGGCCCTTCTTGAGAGGTCTTTCCTTTCTTGATAATATTTTCTAGGTTAGCTTCAGGTGTAGCCAAAGGTAGCTATGGAGTAGACCTCGTGTGTCTTCCTTTGGGAGCCACAAATGAAACAATGGAGTTGCCAGGTGCAAGTTGCAATATTCAAGGTACTAATTTCTGATGCACCTTCATAATCATAATTTATTTATCATTCTATCCCAGGGAAATGTCTTCAATCCGTTCCCCGGAAATGACACCATGAATGTTAGAACTAAAAGTCACCCTCAGATTGCAAGAGGATAAGCCCAGTACCCATCATAATATTTGGGGGATGTTTGTTTTATGAGTGGAGGTCAAATGAAAGAAACTCAGTACAAGAATGATTTTAAAACAAAAACTGGACAAGAAATGCACAGGGAAGTGAGGTCCTCATTAAATTTAGTCAGTGATTTGAGTTTAAGTGTGAGCAGAAGGAAGACTTGGTGAGAGAGGTGAACAAGACTTCTATGAGCATCCAGCTTTCAAGCAGCGTGGTGAAGAAAAACTCAGGCCCAAGAGCATTCTTGAACTCAAGTTTCAGACACTGAAATGTGTCACAGCAGCATAATAATCAAACCTACATTACCATGCAACTACAACAACTTGATTGGATCCTCTATGCCCGAGCCTTTCAACATAAGGGGAAATAAGATAACAAATAAGCTAACTAAAACTGGTCACAACAGTATTGTAATCAAACCTACATTACAATAAAACCACAACCCTCGATTGGATCCTCCATGCCCGAGTGTTTCAACATAGTTTAAAGAAAAAGATGAAAGAAGTTGACTTCTATTAATGCAAAAGTCTCAAATTTGATACATAACCAGAGAGTAGTTATGGCATCAAAATTACACAGTAGGGAGCTCTGCTCAACCAGCCAACAACTCTAACAAAATATTGAATAGATTTATTTATAATCAGATCAATCCATGACTACCAAGAGTGTGATTTGGCCATTTCATTCAAATCCTTTCGTCTGCGCCTTCTTATGTTAGGTTGTTCATGTATCCTCCTGTCAGACACACATTCAGCTCAACATTGGCCTGTAGGAAAACTCATCCACCGTGGTACCATGGGTTGACAGCTCTGTCTCCACGGCTAGACCCTCCAAGCCTTCTATTTATGAAGTGAGTCAAGGTTTCAACCACCACTCCTTTTTCATTAATTGATCCTCCATCGGGACCAGGATGAGGCTTAATGCCTAGGGGGCTACAACGCACTGCTTTCAGGTTTGATGTTATATGAGAACATGATTACGGGGCCCACAAAGGCGGCTTGGATTCACACCACTTTTGAGCTCGCAATCCACCACCTTCCGCCATGTAGCTCTTTCACTATACCATGGTTTCAATTAAGGGAACACTTAAGAATTTTATCATTCAAGCATGTTGCTTCCCCACAATGAAACATGGTCGCTGATCTAATCACGGTATGAGATCTGGGAGCACCTTCTAAATTTAGCTCCATCGCTAAATTTTATCCACCTACCAACTTTAGGGTCATTCTAACCATTCTTGGAGATAGTGATACTTTGACACTGAACAAGAAGACTTCTCGGAGGATGATCTGACGTGGTGATCTAACATCACTATGCTGGAGGTCATGAAAAGAGAGGTGACACGTGTCACTTGGAAACAACTGGATGATATGCCCAAAGGTGCCTAGACTGAGTGCCACATGTCATCGCCATATGGATGTTGGGTGTCAGGACTGATGAGAGTGCCAGATATCTAAATTGATGACTACCACGTACTTTGGCACTTCAGAGCTCGGGGGAGGTATGCATGTAGATATGGAGCTCTGAAGTGAATGACGACCATCAATATAGGAAGGACATGCGATAGGGATTTGTAAACTCTGGGAGAAAACATTCTAGATGAAAATGGGAGTGAGGAGGGTGAAACTCTAGAAGCCTAGAGTCCCGAAGTAAACTACCACCATTAGATTTGGATGGATACGTGGCAAAAATCTGTGGAATTCGGGAGAAAAATGCTATGGATGAAAGTGAGAGGGGAGGATATAAAACTCTTGAAGTCCATATTCCTGAAGTAGATATTGACATTCGGATGGAAAAGGATGCTTGGCGCTTGATCTGCAACTCTGGGGCTTCTTCCTAGCCACTAATCCTCACACAATTTTGACATGTCGAATACATGCGAGCCTTTGATCAGGTCGTGATATATGATTTGGGAAAGCCCCACCTTGTTTCCACATGCCTCTCTTGGATGGACCGTGCTTCCTGCTGCAAATATCAATGGCTCACAATCACTTCGGGAGTTTGAGCTTCGGCTCTTCGGGGATTTTCAAACGCACAACTCTTACAATCCTTCGAAGTGCCTAATTTCCGAAGTATGAGATCTGGCGATGCGTGTCCTCTTGATTTAGATGACCGAGATTTATTTTGGGAGTTTGGGATTCGGCCCTTCAGGGATTTTCAAACGCACATTTCTTACAATCCTCTGAAGTGTCGAATTCTCGAAGTGTTAGATCTGGTGATGCGTGGCCTTGTGTTTTGGACGCACGAGATTTACTTCGAGATTTTGGGCTTCGATCCTTTTCAATGCATAGCTCTTGCAATTCTCTGAAGTAAATATTCCAAAGTGAGGGATATGCCTCCATGTGTCCTCTATATTTGGACAGTCGATATTTACTTCGAGAGTTCGAGCTTCAGAAGTTTTCTTCTGCTTTGCTCGTGCAATCTTCCTAAGTAAATATTTTGAAGTGTGAAATCTACTGATGCGTGTCCTCATCCTTCAATGGCTCATATTTAATTTGGGACTTTGGATCCTATGTCTAGTCATTAATCCTTGCGCTACTTTTGAAATCTTGATCGCTCGAGAGCCGTTGATCTGAACTATTCATGGGATCTTTGCTGTTGAAAATCGAGCATGTCTGCTTGCTTATGTTCCAAGCCCAAAATGGAATATTATAAATGTTGCGCTTTGTTCTTATGGCTATTAACAACACAAACAAGGGACTTGGATGACCTGATGTGAGCTAGGGCAACAAAATGACCAGTAATTCAAAAAAAAATGATGATGAGTGATTGTCCTTCTTTGAGAAAAATAGAAAATCTTCGGGCCGAGACTTGGTGAGGAAAGACACCAAGGAAAACCAGGTCATTGATCGGAAAGGAAAATTGACTTTATTAAACAAAAGGGAAAAAAATCCTAGGTATGGTGTGCGGAAAGAGGGAAACAGAGCTGGGGTGCAGAATTGGGTATTTACAAAAAACAAATACGACCCTTGACAACTTTATGTGATAACACAATATACACTAGAAAGTAAGGCTTCGAATAATTTCAGATCAGTATTTAAAGACATAACATGAATAGGTGGAATAATTTACAAGAAAATGTAATATGTCTATCATCTACATCAGGTAGTATTGATACACATATGAAGAAAACTCTCTGACATAAGAACTTCTCAAATTCAAAGAGGAAAACTATGATATTTTGCAAGAAGTATTACAATAGATCCTCAATTTCAACACAGATACAATCAACCAACTCAATCATTCAATAAACTAAAATCAAAGTAAGATAGAAGAGGGTGAATAAGAAAAAGGTTTCATTTCCATTATACAAAGAGTCTTGAGTCTGGTCCATACTGTTATCACTCCGTAAATCTGTTCGACCGATAAACAAATGACAAAGGTAGCTGTTTCAACCAAATTTGAGAACCAAAAACTAGCCTTTTCGGATCTGGAGAGGTCTCTCTAAAAAATGGCATGGTCCCCGCATAGGATATGACTTTGAAAATAACGGCTAGATTTAACACCGATGGTAAAATGGCTTCTGGTTATATTGGCGCAGAAAAGTAAAACTTGGGCTATGGGGTCGATCTAAGGAAGAGACAGAACAAATGACTCAGTGACTGGATTCAAGAGGAGAAGGCTAGGCAAGCAACAACCTTCAGTGTAAACTATAAAGTGTGGCGGGAGAAAAACACAAGAAGTAACTGAAGAGCGCTGCTGTGGATGAATTCAGAGTTAGCTTGAGAGGAAAACATTTTGTCTAAGTGGTGCGAACAAGGGGCGTTGTACAGTGAATCCACAGGTTCAAAAATTCATTCTGAAATAGAAAGTATGAGATATGAAATAAAAGGTAACATGAAACACATACGCAAAGAAAGAGACACAATACATTCAACTATCAAACCTAGAATCTTTTCATCAAATCACAGGACCTTTGCATTAAATTTTGGTCAAAAACTCAGATTACATACAATATCAGTTGTTTTCTCAAAATTTCCAACCAACCCTGTTTACATAAAAGTGATCCCCTTAGATCAAAATCTAATGTCACCCTTGGCTGTTAGGGTTGAGCTACTCTTTCTTGGAATCATGGATTCGTTTTCTTTGAAAGAGAACAATAACTTCAATGGATTCACTAAAAATAGAAAACCCGACTTTGCCAAATCATAATCATAATTGAAATATTCTTTACAATCATTGATCATGATCCAAATTCGACCATATGGTTGTGATGATCTATCATTTTCATTGTTGGACACTCTGTCATCCTTGCACAACAAGTCTGCTACACAACAATAACCTACAACAAAAACGTAGAAAAATGCGCAACAAAATGGTAAAATAGGCATTAAATATGACATCGTATCTCACTAATAAAAACTATTTTTAGAAATTGAGAGACTTTTTTGTACTTAAGATCGTTATAAATAAAAACCTCTCTCTATTTCTTGAAATTCATCTCCAGCTGGGCGGAATACGTGTCACAAAAACATGTCTCAAACAGGAAATCATGAAAACTGAAAAATAGGGCTCAAATATTCCTTCTAATCTCCCAATCTGTGACAGATTTTACAAATCTGAGAGAGGTTTTTATTATTTGGTTTTTCCTAGACAAAACCATCTCAGGGATTTTCAAAATTCCTCTCCAGTTGGTCGAAAATTGATCTTGAAGTTGACCACTAAACCAGTAATTTGCGCAGTGCAACCTGTAGCCTGTGCGTAGGAAAATCCATTGTGTGACAACATCCTATGAATGACAGCCCACTGCGTGACAAAATACATTGCATGAAAACATCCTATGCACAAAAACCTTCTTTTCACGACAACATCCTATGCGCGACATCCCACTGCGCGACGAAATCCACTACGCGACAACATCCTATGTGCGACAACATCCTCTGTGCAACATCAATCCACTGCGTGAAAACATTCTATGCACGACAACATCCTTTGCACGAAAACATCATCTGCACGATGAAATTCTCTATGCGACAACATCATCAGTGAGACAGCATCCTCTGCGCAGTGCGCAGAGAATTTTGCAGTGTGTAATGAATTTTGCAGTGCACAATTGCAAAATTGAAATAGGAATAAATAAATTATAAGCTTCCTTTTGAAAATGGCCCTTGGAGATGTTATATGATGCCAGGCATAAAAATGACATGGGTGCTAATGGGCATGACTTTGCAAATTGTTGACAAACCTCTAACCTTAGCCATGAAAATCATGGTGCTAACAACTGGCTCCAACGGGGATGTTATCCTCCCTGTGAGGTAGCAAAGAACAGTAGACCAGGTGCCGATCCATTGGGATTCTCCCAAACTCAACTTTCCAACTTTAACTTGTAAGTTGCATCCGCCGAAAACCCAAAACTGTATATGCTCCAAACTGAAATATGAAACTAAGCTGAAAAAGAAAAATACAGATTGCTAAAAGAAATGCTCGTAGTACCGAGCTTATTCACACTCCTACCTACCCTAACTGCTAAAAAAGATGTCAATCAAGTGAAATCAAAGTGCCAATGCAACCATGCAAGCACTTTATCCACCTTTTTCTTTCTTTGTACATGCTTTCTCCAAAAATTGTTTACTGTTAATTCGTTCAAAAATTTATCTATAAATTCCATTCTAAAAAAATTAAAAACATTGGGTTTGTTTACCACCTCCAACAAAACTGCAAATGGATCCTCCAAAACATGCATAAAACAACAATCATGTTTCACCCCTTCCACTACATCCTTGTTTTCATGTAATTTAACTTGTTGGTTACCACAAAAAAGCTGAAGAATATGTGGAGACTGCTGGAAATAACAATCTTCTAAATCAAAAGATAGTGCTGGTTGAAATGAAACCCCTAGTGGCAAGCAATCCATATCTAACACTGATGTTGATTTACCATCATATTGATTTCCAAGATGGTAGTTGATCACAGGCTGCAAATCTGAACTGAAACAACTTTCCATGTAATCAACAAAAGGGTCATTAAAAGTATGAGAAGGTTGTTGGTCCTCTTCACTGGTAACAATTTTCTCATGTAAAACAATGTCACTATGAATGCAATCAGACTTCACTGCCTCCTCTGTTATCTCATGATTTACTTTCAACAATTAAATGGAAGAAAAATATAATGGAAGACATTTTTCATTTGCAAGTCCACTGCTTTCTTCATATTCAACATCATGCCTGGAGGATTTTTTATTTGAAACATTACAAACATTTTGCTTAATCAATTCGAAAGAAGCAAAACACAATGGCAAGGTTCCTTCACTTGATTCAAAACCTTCTTCATTTTCTTCACTGTTGTCATATGCACATTTTTCAAATTCTTTGGATTTATGAACACACTCATTTTTAGATTCATCTTCGACCAATGGCTGTAACTTTGAACTGATAAAACCTTCCATATAACAAGAAACAAGGTCATTAAACACATGAGAAGATTGTTGCAATTTCTTGTCAATTGTTTCCCAAGAATCAATGTGATTTTGATCAGCACACATTCCTTTTCCTCAGTGATGATCTTTAAATTTTCTTTCAACAATTTAAATGACGCAAAGCATAAAGGTAAAGAATTTCCTTCAGTTGATTCAGTACTTTTTTCATATTCTTCTTTGTAACTGTGATATGTAGGCTAATTTCTCTCATTACATTGCTCAAAATGAACATTTTCTGATAGAGAACATGCACTTGGTTGTTCTAGGAAGTCAACATCATAACTGTCATCATATTTATCATATATAGGAAAATCAACAACATTTGCAATGTCATCCAACAAGAAAAAGTTTGGGACATCAACATGCTCTTCAACAAGATGATTTGCAAATTCATTTTCTTGACTGTCTAAAAATGAATACATAAAACAATCAGCCCCGTGCTCATCATGGGATGGATCAGAAGCTAAATTAGCACCTTCTTTTTCAATAAGTGGAATATAATCCTTTGAAAAATCATCAACATTTAAAGCTTCAAGAGGACATATGAGATTGTTAACCCTCTTATCAAGATTCAAATCAACCGTTCTTTGTTCAAATTCATTGTCATGTTCTTTAACATTCAACTCCTCATTTTGAATCTGTTTACATGATTGAATATTTTCTTCAACTTACTGAGCATTGTTGAACATATACTGCAAAGACATAGACTTCCTCTCCATCAAAATAAAAGATAAGTCTGATGGAAAGGTTGTTACATAATGGAGCATGGCAACAACTTTAGGAGGTTGGACTTCTTTAGGCAGTTTATAATAAAGAATAGCAAACCTCCTGCTGAAATTTGAGATGGTTTCATCTTTCATTCTTCTCATAGCATAAAACTCTGAAAGGAGTAGATCCCATGATTTTTTCTCACCCCAAAACCTACGGAAAGTTTTCTTTAGTTCATCCCACGAGCTAATCGACTGAGGATGAAAATGTCTGAACCATGCTTTGACATCTCCTTGTAAGGACCGAGAAAAGGCCCTCATGGACACATCATCATGTTTGATCTCAAAAAGGTCTATGAAATTCTCAAAGACCCGAATATGTTTTTCAATTGATTGTCCATTAAGATCTCCATCGAACATAGGAAGATAATTATAATGTTTCAGAGGAAAGTCATGAAGGATGGAAGGAAATTTAAAAAGACTATATCTTTCTTGAATCTTGGAGGGTGTAGGATTAAGAACAAAAGGTACAAGCTCATATTTGATTTCATTAAGATCACAAGAATTATCATGAACATCATATGGATCAGAGGAAGGATCTTGGTGAATATCGGCTATACAAGAAGGAGGTATACCTACAGTTTGCAATGAAGGATATACAAGGGTAGATCTCGAGGATTCATTTGAACATAGTAAATGAAGAAATATTATTTTGAAAAACTTAGGAAAGGACAAGAAGATATTGATAAAACATAAAAGTACTTCTTGAACTAAACATAAGCTCGAGTACCTTATTTTTCCATACTTCTCTTCCATATCTCTATCAACAGGTCTCATTCTCTAGTGGAGTCTTTGAATCGCATTTGAAGCTTGATTGGAGTCGCCATGAAAAATTTATCTCTGGATTCTTCTGCCAGTAGAATCACCTTCAAACTGATTTTCTGATGTGTGGAGTCGCTAGAGTAGAAATACAGCCAATATGTGCCTATGTGTCTGCTGTTCTCAAACCTTAGAACTGGAATAGTGTCGTTCTTCCCAGGGAAAGTTTCATTCAATTCTGTCCCCGACAATGGTGCCAGAATTTTATCACTCTATAAATATGTTCAGTTGATAAACAAATGATGAAGGTAACTCTTTCAACCAACTTTGAGACCCGAAAACTAGCCTTTTCAGATCTGGAGAGGGCTCTCTCATAAATGGCATTGTCTCCACGTAGGATATGATTTTGAAAACAATGGTTAGATTTAACATCGATGGTAAAATGGATTATGGTTATATTGGAGTAGAAAAGTAAAACTTGGGCTATGGGGTTGATCTGAGGAAGAGATGGAACAAACGACTCAGTGACTATATTTGAGAGGAGAAGGCTAGGCAAGCAACAACCTTTAGTTTAAACCGTAAAGTGTGGTGGGAGAAAAACACAGGAAGTAACTCAAGAGCACCGTTGTGGATGAATTCAGAGTTATCTTGAGAGGAAAACCTTTTGTCTAAGTGGCGCGAACAAGGGCGATGCATAGCGAATCCACAAGTTTGAAAATTCATTCAGAAATATATAGTATGATATATGAAATAAAAGGTAACAGGAAACACATACGCAAAGAAAGAGACACAATACATCTGACTATCACAACTAGAATCTTTTCATCAAACCATAGGACCTTTGCATTAAATTTCAGTCAAAAACTCAGATTACATACAATAGCAGCGGTTTCCTCAAAATTGCCAACCAACCTTGTTTACATAAAAATGATCCCCTTATATCGAAATTTAATGTCACCCTTTGATTTTAGGGTCGATCTACTCTCTCCTGGAATCATGGATCTATTTTCTTTGAAAGAGAATAATAACTTCAACGGATTCACTAAAAATAGAAAACCTGACTTTGCCAAATCATAATCGTAACCGAAATTTTATTTACAGTCATTGATCATGATCCAAATTCGACCATATGGTTGTGATGATCCATAATTTGAACTTCTGGACACTCTGTCATCCCTACACAACAAGTCTTCTACGCAACAGTAACCTACAACAAAAACGCAACATAATGCACAACAAACTAGTAAACTAGGCATTAAATATGACATCATATCTCACTGATAAAAAACTATTTTTAGAAACTGAGAGAGGTTTTTGTATTTAATATCGTTATAAAGAAAAACCTCTCTCAGTTTCTTTAAATTCATCTCCATATAGCCAGAATACTAGTCGCCAAAACATGTCTTGGACAGGAAATCATGAAAACTAAAAAATAGGGCTCACATATTCCTTTGAATATCCCAATCCATGACACATTTTAAAAATATGAGAGAGGTTGTTATTATTTGGTTTTTCTTAGACAAAAACCTCTTGGGTATTTTCAAAATTCCTCTCCAGTTGGTTGAAAATTGATCTTGAAGTTGACCACTAAACCAGTAATTTGCACAATGCGACCTGTAACTTGTGCACATGAAAATCCTTTGTGCGATAGCCCACTGTATGAAAACCCTTTTTATGTGACATCATACTATGCACGAAAACCCATTGTGTCATGAAATCCACTACGCGACAACATCCTATACGCGACAACATATTCTACGCGACAACAATCCACTTTGCGACAACATCCTATGCGCAACAACATCCTCTACGTGACAACATCCTCTACGTGACAACATTCTCTGCGTGTCAACATCCTCTGTGCGACAACATCCTCTGTGCAGTGCATAGTGAATTTTGCAGTGCGCAATGAATTTTGCAACGCGTAGTTGCAAAATTGAAATGGGAATAAATAAATGATAAGCTTCCTTTTGAAAAGGGCCCTTGAAGATGTTAGATGATGCCAGGCATAAAAACAACATGGGTACTGACAGGCATGAATTTGAAAATTGTTGACAAACCTCCAACCTTAGCCATGAAAATGATGGTGCTAACACATACAATAGAAGGTCAGTCTGTTACATAGACAATATAAAAAATATGAGTCTCTTTCACACCATTCCAACCCTTTCCTTATCAAAATCCACTTCATATATAGTGAACCATATCTATCTACCCTAAGGAGTTCGAAACCAAGGATCTACCAAGAATCCTCTTCCATTTAGGAGGTCTTGATACAAAAGATTCCAACAAAAACCTAATAAATTCTTATTTTTAGGGTTCTTGTCTATTGGGATAAATTCCTTTTGAAATGGGTCATGGTGCTTGATCTAGAGATGGAACACATGTACCTCATGTCCAACTAATTCCTAGGATACCATTCGAACCTTCCATAATAGCTGGCATCCTTCCCATAGCTCGAATTTTTCATACTGTTAGAGTTCGCAATGCCTATGACAACATGTGCTTCGAACATTCATGTAGGTGATGATTTTTTCTTTTCTCCCAAAATATGAACTGCGTCGGGCTGATGTTTTGTCAGCAAGTCACAAATATCATGTTTTTCCTCCACACCAAATTTCAGAGCAACCCCGGTTCACATTCAAAATTTATGAGAAAAACAATTCTCTGATGTGTGTTAATTTCTTAGAAACTGACATAAATTACCAGTTCGCGGTGCCAAGCGTTGTAAACTTTCTTGTTACAACCTTTTTCACTTTTACCAAAATATTAACATTCCAAAACTATATCAGGTGTCCAAAAATGTTGTAAACTTCATAATCTTAATAATCTTGATTAAAGGAAAGCGCCCAAATTGATAATCATGGCTTACAAAACATAGTCATCACCAAAAATGTTGTAAAATGCATGAAACAAGAAATTTGACCATACAATTAAGGTTGATAGAGGTATCCTTCAATGGATTAATATTACACTTCAGAATGATGCGGAAAATGATGGTTTCAACCAATTCTGAAAACAGAGGGTTTGCAACGCCAATAGATAAACCAACAAAAACCCCTCTCTCAACCCTTAAACAACATGAAAAGTCTCATGGAGTACTTGGTGAACCTGAGATTGATGTTGATGTCCATGAATTTGAAGGAATATGTCTGCAAGTTATCTAACCTCCAACTCTCCTCTTCAGCTAGTTCAAGACACCAGTTTGCAGTGCCAAGCTCAAAGAAAGTTTTCACACTTCGTGGAAAATGTTAGTAGATATTATGACATAATCCTTGAAGAAGTGGTTAAATGTAGGCTCTGAAAACAATAAAATCACCTTTGACACGATCCTTTAATTCCAATGATGATAAATGAATGCATGAGGTACTTAGAGTAGACTGCAAACTCTCATATTCAGTTGGTAGCACATACAACTGACTTTGATTTGACATTCAAATAGATTGATGTTGACAAAGAGAAACTTGTGTAGAAGCTGGAGGTGTGACATGTCAATGTAATGATCAAAAAATCAAAGGTGTGACTCTTTGACACGAGCCTTTAATTCCAATGATGATAAATGAATGCACGAGGTACTTAAAGTAGACTATGAACTCTCCTAGTGAGTTGGCAGCACATACAACTGACTTTGATTTGACATTCAAACAAATTGATGGTGACAAGGAGAAACTTGTGTACAATTTGGAGGTGTGACATGTCAAGATAATGATATAAAAATCAAAGGTGTGACTCATAGGGGTTTATTTACGTTGTCATGATGACAAATTACATAACTCAAAGACTCTAGACCAAGGCTAGACATTTCTCCACTTATTTTAAACAAAACCTAAGCTTATGACCACAACTTAAAGACTCAAAACCTATGACCTATAAACCAAACCAAAGTGACTCTTTTTGATCCCTACAATTCTATGTGCTAACAAGTGCAAGGTATGAACTGATCATAAACCTGCATAATGATTTGGAAAGGAAAGTAGGAAGGAAGGAGAGGCTTCGTCAAACTATTCCAATCAAAGGAAATGACCTCAATACTTGGACAAGGTTCCTTGGAAATGGATGAAATGCCTCCTTGTTCGGAGGAATATGATGTGATGAGAAAAACCTTAGCGCTATCAAATTCACTCTCCAAGGGAAGAGTGGGTTTGATCGATGATGGAATCAAATCGATCACTTCATGAACCAATGGTGGGTTAGGAGAGGACTCATGGGAAGCAGTTGGAGGTTTTTGTTGGGAAACAAAAATGTCTTCCAACAATTTCGACATACAAGGGAAAAGGTAAGTGCGGTGCATTTCCTTGCATAACCAAGAAGGAATCATACCCTTTTTACCCCTAATTGTATGATCACTGGTTGTTGGGTTGTCATCAGTATGATTTCCATAGGTTGTCGATGCGGTTTTTTGGGAACCCATGGACCACAGTTCTAATACCTTGGGAAGATTAGGGAAATCCTTAAGAAGGTGGTCACCCTTACAAATCCTCCAAGGGAATTTGATCTTGCGATGTGTGTAGGTAGGATTTTCAATATAATCAACACTCCCATCATGATTAATAGTGGTTGTTGATTTCCCCCTTGATTATTTTTATTTATTAATATTCCTTTTCCTCTTCTTATTATCCTCCTGGTTACTAGCATTAATACTTTCACTAGGCGAGGAGGAATAAAGGGAAGAAGACCCAACGAGAAAAGAAGGAAAATGGTCAATAAGAGGTTAATGTTATTGGGTCATATGATTTTCATTTGAAGCACCAGTAGCATTAAATATCACCAGAGTGGAAAAAAACCATAAAGGTAACCCTATAGTGAATCCAGGAACACTCAATGTAGCAATGTAAGGAGGACCAATATTTCCAAAACTAGGAAAAGGATGAGGATCCCCATGTAAAGGGGTTCCTTGAATGGAAGGATCCATAAATGTTTCCATAGATAGAAAAATAACCTAGGTTCTGCTAAATCAAAGATCACACACTACCAAAGTCCCTATAAGATAAGAGAGAACAAACAAATCTCTTGTAATAGAGATAAAGAAATTAAGGATATTCCGCAGATGAGAGGTGAGGATGTCAACGAAGAAGTGAGAGACAATTACCCACAACTAATTCATAATGGGCTTCTAGAGGTGCAAGTACCAGATGAAACCAAGTACCCTCCTACTCAAGTACTGACAATACCACCACTATAGTCACCTGGGAAGGTAAGCTAGGAAAAGCAACTAGGGCTACCACTTCGCGCTTGGTGGTTGGGAGGAACGATCGTGAGAAAGGGATTATGTGAATGGGAAGGGAACATAAGACAAATGTCTTAGACCTAAAAAAACTTAGATAGTGGTGTCACCTAAAGGACTTACCGCTCTTAAGATTGTCCCCTTGAATCACATAACCCCACCAAGAGAGAGTCTTTGGGACTGGTCCAAGCACTCTTCTCGACTGCTCATACTGCTTGAATCCTGTGTTAGAGGAGATTTCCCAAGAAACACTTCATGTTACTAATTTATTTTTTCTCACTATCGTTCCTAGTTTTGTTTAAGTGGACTTGGATAATTTACTATGCACCCTACAACCTAGACTTTTCATCATTTTCTAATAAATAAAAAAGTATAGTTGACTTTAGATTAGGTACCTTGTTCCTTTTATGGTTGTTGTTACTCAAAAGGGTAAATGGAAGTGGACTATATGGTGTTATCACTCTAACTCCAAGAAAACTTCAAAAGAAAAAATGAATGGAATGCAATCTTTAGTTTCGATGAATCTTATCTACAGAAAGGAACAATAGGTCTCAAGCAAAGAAACAAGCATAACATTAAATGAAAAAAACATGAACTACTCTTTGAATGCAATTTTTTTTTTTATATATGAGTCAAAGAAACTATAGGATACACGATTCTTCCCCTCCTCCGGCCATGAGGGGGATTTTTTTTTTTAAATGCAGTTTATTTCACTTTAAAATGCAAGCTCAAAAATGCTCCACCCACTAAATAGAATGCAATTACTTTTTGGTTTTCCCATGCTTTCAAATGAAATTAAATTTTTAATGTAACTTATTTTATTTTCTTTCTTTCAAATGAGAGGAAAATAACTAAATGTAAATTGAAAGGATCGCACAACAAAAGAATGCAAACCAAAAAATGCAATCAAATAGGTCAACAAGCATCAAAAGAACTCAAATGAATGAAATATCTCAATACTTTCTAATCGAATGGAAATCTCACAAATGACAGTTGTCCATTGAGTCACCCTTGAACAATGCACTTGTTTTTCGTCCATATCCAATAGTTAGGTCATCCATTGTCTCTGAGTCGTTACCATCTCCATGAGTTCTCGAATTCCACCAACTAGTTACTCTTCCAGTCCTCCATGGCAAGTGTTTTGGTCATTAACGAATCAATGCTGCCAAGTCAAGTTATTCATCATGTTGTTTTGTTCAAGGGAAGTTAGCCCATGTCAAACAATTTTTAGTCTTTCAACCTATTTATCCCAGCCATCCCTTTATCAGCTCTTCTCTACTATTACACTCTTCACACCATCTACCTTTATCCATTTTTGTCATTCATGGGGGATACATCAAGGAACTCCTTCAACGGATCTCATCCTATTGACTCTAGATCCTTATCCAGGATTGAAATCTAGAAACCAGTCAGTACCCTATGATTTGCAGACATCAGTGGCAGGTTCCCTTGCATTTCGGCAGTGGGTTTACATCATTGGCTCATGTTGAATGAATATACGAATGTTCAACTTCAACTCATTTATTCACACCCAGTAGATTGTACTAGGTATCTCGGGGTCCATCATCATCATCGATGCGTTCCCTCACGTCTATTAAGAGTACATCAATGACCAGTAATCAGACAATTTCTACATGTTCAACCTCAACTCATTTAGTTGCATGTTCTAGATTCATACCATTGGGATTTGGGATGAAGACCTTGGGTTGGGACCATCACATTCCTTGATGGAATTCCCTCCCAAGTTGCAATGGATTTATTCATGAGTACTTCATAAATCACTCAGGCATCGAGTCCTCTCACTGATTTGTATATTGTGACATAGATCCACATTTGTACTTGGTCATGGCTATGTCTTCACTTGTGAAAGGAATTTGGATAGAGCTTCATCAAGATAGAGCTTTGTTTGTGTCGTGCATGGATCCATAGTGTATTATTTTTGGAGGATATGCTTAGTTTTTATTACCAAGCATGGGTATGCCTACCTTAAGGACGTTATTATTATGAAGGGTTGATGATGGTTTATTCCCAACTTCCTTCACCCAAATATCTCTGATTAGTTTGTAAAGTATTTTGGCCATCAAACAACTTTTTTGAACTCACACTTTAGGGGGCATCTGTTATACAATTATTTTCCACCTGATCACCTAATGGGAACCATCTAGAGGTTAGCAGTATGAAACATTGAATTACACCACTTTTCCCTTGAGTTTGCAACACCTTTTTTCTTGGTTGTTGGTTTCCCTTTACAACCTGTGAACAATATTGATGGTCGCTCCTTGTCCTCTTTCAAAGGGTGTCTGGTCACTTCCTTCACAAATGCACGATGCGGTTGGGCCTGTTACTCCCTATTGAGGCTTAGTTTCCGTGAGACGAGATTAAACCTCATATTTTTCATGGTTCGACCTCAAGAAGATTGTTGTATTTGACATATAGATCCTATCTACATTAACCTTTGATCTTATCTATATTGTCCTATATATTGAGGGTCTTCCATGGGAATAGGGAGGAGGAAAAGAGAAAGTAATTTTATACTGTTAGATTAATCAAGAAGCTTGGGAAAGGAATTTGGATAGAGCTTCATCAGGATATCAGATTGTAAGTTGTAAAATGTTTCATTTGATCAATAGAAGATGCACAATACTTTCCCCTTTATTTGATTGTATGTCATTATCATGATATTTGAAGAGAATTAGGATTTTCATATTATATCATTAGATCTATAATAAATCTATACATGATACATTTGATCTCATAAAAGGAGTTTTTTTGTGTCTTCATGTGTGCAGTTTCACGTTGAAAAGAGCGAAGGACATTTTCGAGAAAGCAAAGAACAAATGAGCGTGTAGGGAAAATCGTTAGGTGACCAGGTAAGCCCTTTTATTCCATTCACTCATAGGTCATTTTCATGTATGATTTAAATCTAGAAAGGTCCACTGTTTGTATCTCTATTTGATCTTAGGTCTAGGGAGAGCCTAAGGGAGATAACTCCTATAAGGTGTAATTATCCTACAACATTATCAAATACATTATTTTTTTTATCATAAATCATTAAGGTATCATTAAGGTGTACATGTTTGAGGATGTACAAGTGTTGAGTTTCAGAGATCAATTAAAAATAGCAAATGTCACATTAAAAAAATAAAGAATCAATTAAAAATAGCAAATGTCACATAAAAAATAAAGAAGGAATTAAAAATAGCAAATGTCACATTAAAAAATAAAGAATCAAATGAGATTTTTTTTTTTGTAAAGGTTTGTATACCTAAAGTTATTCACTTGCACACCTAACTTTCAAAGGAAAAGGTTAAGATGCACTACATGTTCTAATGAACATACTCAAACATTATTATTTATAATACTACTTTATTGTTAAGGTATCCTAAGAACCCATTTTAATAACTAGTATGACACGATGCTCTCTTTTTATGGAAAATGTTGATTACATCTATGTGCACTAATATTTGATAGACAATGCTTTAGAAATATCAACAATACACTCTAGAATTTAATGTAGCAATTTTCAACGATAAAAAACAAAAGATGTGATAATTTAAGATGAATTTATAACAAATAATAATAAAGGATAATCACAAATATCAACAATACACTCTAGAATTTAATGTAGCAATTTTCAATGATAAAAAACAAAAGTTGTGATAATTTAAGATGAATTTATAACAAATAATAATACGGGGTAATACAAATGCAACTCTATACCAAATATATGATATATTTATAAAAAAGTTAATTTATTTAACATAAAAGTTGCAATGTAGAGTATAGTTATACAAGATTATATATCGGCCTTCAATGACTTCAACATTTCACTATATGGCCCATTGCTCTAGATATGTTATAAGTACTCTAGAGCCAATAATGCTTCTTTGCACTAGCTTCAACGCCAAAGGTTCAAGGATTATAATATTTCATTAAAAATGCATTTCTCATACAATAGTACATCAAGGTTTGTGAACCTCATACACTCACTCACACTTTCTGAAGATCAGTTCGATACACTCATCATTGAAGGGCCATACATTATACACAAATAATGGTTTCAATGTGTTTGATGAAATTATTGATCATTCTTCATTATTGTTTATTAATTCTTGGTTTGACTATGTTTGTGTTTGATGAAGTTATTGATCATTCTTCATTATTGTTCATTAATTCTTGAGGAAAATTGTTTTTCCCCATTGAAATTTGGTGCTCGACTTTGATTTGAATAACAACTAATAACCATTAATCAATGTGGTTCTTGTAAACATAATGTGATCTAATCTCACTATCATGGAATTTTATCATATGTGCTTCAACATCATTCTTGCATGTTCATCATATTTTTTCATATTCATCATATTTTCATTTTCATCATGTTCATCATAAGTTTTATATGCAAGAAACAAATAAGATTGTGCACTCATGCCTAATAGTTCATTTTCGCATGTCCAACTTTCTTTGTGTGCGAATATATTTTTCATTAATATTTATAATACTTCTCCTTAATTAAAAACTATACTTTTTCATACCAAGCATTGTTCTAAATTTTTAGAATATATTCCCTTAAAGGATTTGTAAATATATCTTCCAACTATTTATATTTATGTCTTATAAATAGTTTCATCAAATCTATCATTTTCTTGTAGCTATAAATCTATCATTTTCTTGTAGCTATCTCAAAGAGTGGATATGGAATTCAATATGATTATTATGTTAATGAAGAGATAAATTTTTCCCTAATTATATAACACTTTTATCAAAATAGAAATTAATTATAGGTTCATAATGCACTAAATTAATATCAACATAGAATCTTCTTAATCTAATTCCTTTACATGTTGCATTCAATGTTTGTTTTTGGATCTTATGAACTAACATATAATGTAAAAATATGTTGGACTTATATAATACATACATCCAACCTATATAGAATACATGGAGCCAACTAAATCGAAATTTTTGTTACAATGGGGAAATTACAATCTCTAACTCTATAGCAAATGAACAGATCCATGCTACCACATTTAGCATGAAGGGGTGCGGAGGGGTGGGGGTGGGGAGACTGGCGGCATGGGGGTGAATGGAATATCACCCTACCATAGACACACTACTAAAGAGGGGAAAGAGAAGTAGGGTTTCCACTAAGTTTTATGGAATTATCGAGAAACATCCTTAGGGTGAGGAAAGCGAGGATAAAAAAGAGAGGGAGTTCCACCATGTTATTTAGGGTTCTAGATCTTGATTATATTAACTTATGGTTGCATATTATTATGGAAATTCATTTAGGTATAGGATTGGGTTTTACCAATAGATTAGCAAAGGAATGCAAACTAATGATCTAGGGTTAATTTATCATAAATTCGTTTAGTGAGCTACAAACCCTGATTCTAACAAAGGAAAAGAGAAGTATAGAGGAAACTCACCCAAAATTCATTGTTGTAGGTGATGAATCAACTTGGAATGAGTAAGAGTGTTTTCTTAGGTGTCCAAGGGTGCTCTATGTTCCAAATGGTCATACACATGCAACTCAACTTTCCTACAAATTAATCCATGTACATGATCTCCAATATGTATGCATGTATGTATGTACACAAACATATGTATGTATGTACCCATACATACATACAAAAAAAACAAAAAAACATAGATATGGAAATAACACTATATATACAAGCATAATATATATATATATATATGTAATATCCCCCGATAGTACCCCAGTTATATTATGAATTGTAATCATGTTTATGAATTGTAATCATGATTTGTAAGCTAGTGAATCGAGTATTGATAAGCTAGTGGGATTATGTGCTTATTAGGCTAGAGAGACTAAGTGTTAAAGGCCAGGAGCCTGATTTTTGTATATGTAATTATGCAGATCATTAATATAATATATAAACCTCACTGCGTGCAGACCAACCATGAAGAAAGAGTGATGGGGGACTAACATTCCACAAGGTGGGTAAGGGAAAAGGGGCTAAAAGGTTGGAAAGAGGGGCTAATATTAGGGGATTAATTCCTTGAGAATAATAATTTATTATTATTCCAAAGCTGTGTGAAAGACATGTTTTTAATCCTAAGTCCTGGGAGAGACAACGCATGCAGTTCCAACATGTGCAAAAGGGAACAAATACTCGATGGAGTGCATACAACTTCATGGGAGACATGTGTTGGCTCAGGCACATGCGATTTAACCCAAAAATTGTGCCATAATGGGGATTCATCCTCCATTCTTGCATCCGTCTTTCTGAACCATGTTGCCTCTGCGTATGATCTCTACATACCTCACGCAGCTCCGAAACCCAAAACAGTGAGCTCTCTGTGATCGATTGGTGTATTTTCGTGAATTATGTCTGGTCTCTGTGTTTGGCCTCCATCATGGACCTCTGCATAATTTCCTTGTCATGCATCCTGAAATTGGTAATTTGTGGGTTGATCTGTGTCTTTTGTGGAACCCGACACCTGGACAATCACCTGAGAGTGTTGTGTCTTAGCGTCTAGCCGTTGACATTTTCGGGCCTATGCCCATTTTTTGTTGTGGTCATCATCCTTGTGTCAACTGAGTGCTGATGCTATTTTGGTTTCCCTCACTCGATTGGAATTGAGTAAAAGAGTGTGCTAAAGAAGTGAGTTGTCAGGCCTGTGGTAGAAGAGGGAGGTTGTCAGGCTTGTGAGCAGCTCTCTCTAGGTGAGAGAGTCTGTTGAGAAGTGGTTTTCTCCCAGAGAGAGTCCAACACTAGCTACAGAGCTCTGAGAATTCCTGATCCGACCTGTTTCTGAGACCCAAAGAGGGAGTTGAATCACTAATGGACTGTTCTTGTGAAGGTGTATACTCCCAGGTGGAACATACATGTAGGGAATGAGAGTTCATGAGTAGTGGGTGTAAGAAGGCTCCTGGAGAGAATCCTTCTGGTTGCTCTTTGCAGTTTTCCTGTAACCTCAGCCTAGTCTAGGATTCCCTTGCCTTGGGTGGATCTTGGTCCCAACTCGGGGGTGACCCACTGTTGAGTGTGTTGAGCAACATGGTATCAGGTAGGGAGGTTCGTGGAAGGTTTGCACGTAGTTGGTGGACTACAGTTTCAAAGATAAGTATCATTATGTGTTTAATTTCAATTAAAATGCATGTTTGTGATGCTTGGAATATTATCATGTATTCCGTTGCAATTATGAATTACTGTTAATTCAATTATTTTTGTATGTTAGCAGCAATCATGTGATTACTCTGTATTGTTTAGTTAAATGTGTTAATTTGATTCAATGCATGTTATATATATAAGTATGAGAATTTTTTCGCATAGTAGCGTTGCCTGACAGTGGGGTTGATGGTAGGGGATGTTACAAATTGTTATCAGAGCCATGGTTTCAACACTAAGCCTAGATGGGCCAGATAAGTGGTCTTTGGACCCAAGGTTTTGAGTGGAAATGGTGTTCGAAAAGAACCAATTTGGAACCTTAGAATGTCTTTGAGTTCCAAGGGGTTACTTGGTCGTGTTATGAAGCTCAGGAGGAGTAGTGGTAGAATAAAACTACAACCAACCTGGTATTTGACCACACAGAGAGATAGCTCAACACTTGGGGTGTTGGAGCTATAGGATCTATTCGGAAGGAGAGGAAAAACCTTTACGATCGTCAGATCTGGACAAGGTGCAGGAAGGTTATCCTGGAATCCTTTTGGAGTTCAGCAATTGGGAGAAGTGCAATGCACTGAGAAAAAAACTTTCGAAGGATATCTACACCGTATATCGTAGGAAAGGAGTCTGGACCGTTAGATCTGTGTCCAGGGAAGCAAAGGAAAGTCACTTTGGAGGATTTCAAGTGTGGAGTGTGACAAACGCCCGAAGTTCCAAAGTAGATCGCAATCGTTCGATTGCAAAGGACATGCGTCGATAGATCGTGAGCTCCAGGAGAAAGTGATCTGGGAAAAAGTGAGCATAGAGGAGTTGAAACTCCTGAAGCCCGAAGAGCCGAAGTGGTGAGTCATGATGATGTCACCTGGAGGTGACATGGACACATGGGATGTGTACAATTTTTCAGTGGGTTTAGAACCTGTGGAAGATTGAAATGGCATTTAGAACATGACGGGTGTCACTCATCTGAATGGGCCACGTATCCATTTCTAGTATGCTGCCATGTGGCATCCTGTGTGAGCAGGGTTAGTGGGGCCTGATGTTACGTAACATAGTTAAAGGTCACAGGACCCACAGTGGCATTGATCACGATACATCAATATCAACGGCCAGAAGGCATTACGGGGACCCAAGTTGTATGGAAGCTAATTCTCCAAGGCAGTCCCGCAATCCAAACCACAGTTTCACTGAGGGGTTATGTGTCAGCGTTAGAATAATTGTGGGATGAAATACAGGTTACTCCAAACCATCGTTGCATGCCCCCGCAATTGGGAAAACGTTAATTGATGTAATGTAATAACGTCACCTAAGGTGACGTGGGAGTGTTAGGAGATTAATGGTTCAAGGTGTGCGGATGTGAAATCTTCTGAAGTCCCAAAGTCCTAAAACTCAGACACATAAGGTTCCACAATGAGTGTCGGCCATTGGATGCTAGGTAGATGTGGACAATTGATTTTCCCTACTGCAGAAGTTTAATAACTCAGAACTCTAAGAGAGTGTTGTGTTGTAATTTGGAAATTTCCTAAGGCCGAAGGCCTGAGTACGCACTTATTGATCTAGTTCTTAGTCATGACCCATGGTCACATGGGTTGGGGACTGAGAGGAAGGGGCTAGTGCCCAAAAAATTAGTAGAGCAGAGCTCTGAAAGAAGAAATCTGTGGGGATTCTTGATTGAACGAGAATCACAGAGAATGAAAAATAAACGTTTTCTTGAATCAGATTTGTTTATGAATGTTGTGGGATTTGTTAAGGAATGATGGTCTGACAAAATCCGGTTGTCTGGAGATTGTGTTTGCAGAATTTTAACGAGTGCCAGAACTGAATACAGTTGACTTTGAGTGCAAATAAATGGAAGAAACACATAATGCTTCCAGTTCAGAGAATGAAGCTAAAGGGATGGATGTTCATTTGGGAGTTGAAGGGTTGAACTCCAATGGGCATGGAGAAGAGATAGATAAGGAAGGGAATTATGATGAAAATCATTGAAAGATTGCAGAAACATGACCAAACTCATCGAGCAGATAGTAGAAATCTCATGAACTCTAAGGAACAACAGGGAGAATTCAACTTAAAGTTGATGAAGAGTCTAGAGAGAATAGAAAATAAGTTGGACAAGGAGAGAGACTTGAGCAAAACAGGGAGTCACCAGACTTCTGAGGGAAGAATATCAAAGAGCGCTGGTAAACACCATCATCACTCCCAAGGTCACTCTAAGGGGAGGGCACACAGTAGTTCAAGCCCATCTCCTACTAGAAAGCACAAGAGATCTGGATTGGATGAACTAAAGGGAGAAATGAACAAGATTAATCCTCCTACATTTGATGGATAACATAAGAAGGAGGAAGATGCCGGAACATGGTTGCTTGGCATGAGGAAATATTTCCAACTGCAGAATTATTCCTCTCATGCAGAAGGAAGAATTGCAATGTATCAACTGAAAGGAAAAACATCCATGTGGTGGGATCAACTTGTGTAGGTGAAACACATTAGAGAGAAATTTGTCACTTGGAAAGAATTCAAGAGGTATTTCGAGAATAAATACTTGACTAAAATATACTACGACAGAAATATGAAATAGTTCTTTGAACTCAAGCTGGGAAGCATTACCTTTGATGAATACGAATGAAGATTTTTGGAATTGTTGAAGTATGTTTTGTTCATCAAAGATGAGACTGTCAAGATTCAGAGGTATCTAAGTGGATTTCCACCTTCCATTGGTGACAAGATTCAGTATGATGATCCTAAGAATATGGAAGAAACTATAAGAAGAGAGAAATGCTTATATGAGAAGCAAAGAGAAAAACCTACTTTTTGGAAGACTTGGGATGACAAGAAGAAATTCCATATGGATCAGAGGAAGAAGGGAACTAAGCCACCCTTTTTCAGAAACAGTCCTCAAGGACAACCATTTTTTAGAGAGCCGAGAATAGTTGACATAGGGGAACAAAGGCCAAGGCAGACACCCATTCAATGTTGGGGTTGTCAGGGGAACCACAAGTACAGAGATTGTCCCCACAAAAATGGCATAGTGAGAGTTGTCCATAATGTCCAGCAAGCTAAAACAGTGGAGGAAATGGGCAATAGAATGCCCATGATCTATGCAACCCTGGACAAAAGGAAAGCTGAATATCAGTCGCACATGATTGAAATGGAAGGTATGATCAATAACCATCCCTTCACTATTTTAATTATTCAAGGGCTATCCATAGTTATATAGATCCTAGAGTGGTGGAAAGTTTTCATTTGTCGAGAAAAAAACATGAAAAGTATTGGTTAGTGCAGCTGGCCATAGGAACCAAGAGGAAAGTCATTGATTTAGTTAAGTCTTTTCCAGTGGACATGAATGGACTGAGCACAAAGGTTGAATTAAATGTTCCACATTTAGGTTCTTATGACTGTCTACTTAGGATGCACTGGTTGGACCAACTCCATGCCATCTTGGACTGTTGTAACAAGGCATTCACTTGCCTGGATGAGGAAGGAAATCGGAAAATAGTCCAAGGAATTCCCATAGTTGTTGCTATCATAGAAATATCAGCAATGCAGCTGAAGAAATGCTACAGGAAAGGTTGTTAATTATTTGCGGCCCATGTGGAGGAAACACCTAAGGATAAGGTGCCAAAGATTGAAGATCATGCGATACTAAAAGAGTTTGAAGATATATTTCAGGAGGTACCCAGACTACCTTTGAAAAGAGATATCGACTTCTCTGTAAACTTGATGCCTGAAGCAACTCCAGTGTCGAAATCTACTTATAAAATAAGTACGCCAGAGCTGAAAGATTTGCAATTGCAACTTGTAGAGCTTCTGAAGAAGGGGTACATATGCTCAAGTGTGTCACCTTGGGGTGCACCGGTCCTATTCATGAAGAAGAAGGATGGGATGCTAAGATTGTGTATCGATTTCGGATAGTTGAACAAAGTAACTGTAAGAACAAATATCCTCTGCCAAGGATTGATGACCTCTTCGATCAGTTGAAGGATGTGAAGATATTTTTGAAGATAGATCTCAGGTCGGGATATCACTAGGTAAGGATAAAGGATGAAGACATTAGAAAGACCACCTTTAGAACAAGGTATGGTCATTACGAGTTCACAGTGGTGCCATTTGGGCTGTCAAATGCACCCGTTGTTTTTATGTGCATGATGAATGGTGTATTCAGGGACTATCTAGACAAGTTTGTCATAGTATTCCTAGAGGACATTCTAGTGTATTCCAAGTCGAAGGAAGAGCATGAACAACATTTGAGGATGGTCTTGTAGGTGCTAAGAGAGCACTAATTTTATGCCAAGTTGAGCAAGTTCTCCTTTTATCAAGAGCATATCCATTACTTGGGGCATATTATTTCGAAGGATGGGATATCTCTAGACCCTGAGAAGATTGAGGCCATTAGAAAATGATCAGCACCAAAGAACGTGAAAGAAGTCAAATCCTTTATGGGTCTAGCTATTTATTACAAAAGGTTTATCGCAAGGCTCTCGAGGATATCTCACCCTATCACTTCCTTGCAAAGGAAGGAGAAGAAGTTTTAATGGACAAAAGATTGTGAAAAAATATTTCAGTGATTGAATCAACTATTAACCAATGCTCCAATCCTAAGGATTGTAGATCCGAATGAAGACTTTGTAGTGTGTATACATGCATGAAAAGAAGGACTGGGAGGATTCCTCAGTAAGAATGGATTCATAATTTGTTATGAAACCATAAAGTTGGAAGAGCACGAAAGGAACTATGAAACTCATGATTTGGATTTGGAATCCATAGTACACACTCTAATAAATGGAGGCATTAGCTCATGGGAAGGAGGTTCGAACTAAGGACATACCATATCAGTGTGAAGTACTTGTTTGATCATCCAACCTTGAACGCTAGATAGATTAGGTGGTTGGAGTCTCTCTGTGAGTACGATTTTGATATCAAGCATATCAAAGGGAAGGAGAATAAAGTGGTTGATGCACTCATCAGGAGAGTGCATGAACTACATTCTATAGCCATTAGCATGTATCAAAGTGATATTAAAGGTAGAATTTCAGAGGTTGCAAATGCAGATTTGCAGTACAGGGATTTGGTACCAAAGCTACAACAAGGTAAGATGCCATAGAAAGTGGAAAATTTTAAATTGGAAACCGATGGAACACTTCGGTACAAGAACATAATTTATGCACCTAATGTCCAGGACTTGAAACTTATGATTTTGAATGAAATTCATAATGTGCCTTATGCATTCCACCCTAGATATTAGAAAACTATGGCAGAAATTAAGAGCCATTACTTTTGGCTAGGTATGAAAAGAGAGATTGCAGAATACATCACCTGATGTATAGAATGTCAGAAGGTTAAAGCTGAGCATAGGCACCCAGCAGGGTCTCTGCAACCTATACTCATTCTTGAGTGGAAGTGGGAGGTAGTGACAATGGATTTCATCACAGGATTACTGAGGACAGACAAGAAACATGATTCAATCATGGTGGTGGTGGACAAGCTTATGAAAGCTTCCCATTTCATTCTATTAAAGGCTACTCACAAGGCAGCGGATGTTTCCGACATATTTATGAAGGAAGTGGCATGATTGCACAAAATTCCCAAGACAATTGTGTTTGACAGAGACCCGAAATTTACCTCAAATTTCTAGAAAGGGTTATTCAAGGAGTTTGAAACGTGTTAAGAACCAAATATCATTATAGCATAGAAAATCCTTAGAAAAAGTACTCAATGCCTTGAAAAAGAGAGAATTTCAAATAATAATCCTCTTCGAGGGGGCAACCTCCTTTTACCCCACTTAAACGTTCAAGTACAAGATGATCCAAAATGAAAATGTCTCCTTGGTATATATAGGAGACTAGGAGGTATAATTACAACTAATGGCCTAAAGATGACATAAATAAAATAACATTACTAATATAATATGCCCC
>JASDQU010504099.1:17549-39133 GCA_032191745.1 Picea mariana | reverse complement strand
GTCCTCATCATGAATTTCATGGGATGCATTTTCACTTTCAGGTGTCTTCTCTATTACGAAAATTTTCAATACTTCCATGATCTCCCCTTTTAAACCATCTATCTTAGTATCCAACTTAGCTTCCATTGAATCCATCTTAATATCCAAATTAGCTTCCATTGAATCCATCTTAGTATCCAACTTAGCTTCCATTGAATCCATCTTATTTTGTAGCTCATTTATGTCCCTACGCATTTCTTCACCTTCATCAAGAGTCCAAGTAGGATTTTCTGGATGCTTATTTGGTGTAGAAGTTCCCTTTTTGGGTGGCATGTTGGCCAAGTATCACTTTTGAACCTTGATTTTGAGGTGGTTCTGCTAGACAATATTTCTTCTGTTGTATCTCCCAAGTTTCTACCCTTCTGGGTATGAAACTTTCTTTTATGTATTTCTATGATATTTCTTCTCTGCAATGCTACATGTATGATCAAAATTGGATGTGCCAAGTGGAATTTACGGTAACTTCCCCACAACTTTCTGATTTTTGTCTTTTCCATGAGATCTCACTTGTATAGTGTGCCCCGCACAAAATAATTGATGTAAAATTATGAAACTCACACCAGAAATACTACAGACTGTCCAAGATCTAATGCAACCAGTCCCATATAATTTGGATACTCTAGGAAGAAGTTATGATTGTTTTACCTAGAACACCTTCTTGAGACTAGTCAATAGGACTAGTCAGATACCCTATCTTACACAGGGTGTATCTACACATTTAAGATGACCCAGAAGCTGAATTTTTTACCACAAATACCTTACTAATATTTGTAAATAGCCTTTGGAGCTCAGGGTCTGAAACATTACAGAAAAGTTTTTATTGAGAAAATTCTGCAATGAGTCAGATCAGGACGATTCCAGAACCCTATCTTGTACAGGTTGTATCTCCGAAAGTATAAGGCCTCAAGAGATGAATTTTGAACCCAACGTACCTTGATCCATCTAATAAATATCCTCCAAACTGTTCCTTTTGAAACATTGTATAAAAAAATTTATAGCGAAAATTCCAAGGTATCTCAGATGTAGCAATGAAACCCCAAGACCTTGAGCTCTGATACCATATGTTAAGAACCAAATATCATTATAGCATAGAAAGTCCTCAGAAAAAGTACTCAACACTTTGAAAAAGAGATAATTTCAGATAATAAGCCTCTTCGAGGGGGCAACCTCCTTTTACCCCACTTAAATGTTCAAGTACAAGATGATTCAAAATGAAAATGTTTCCTTGGTATATATAGGAGACTAGGAGGTATAATTACAACTAATGGCCTAAAGATGACATAAATAAAATAACATTACTAATATAATATGCCCCAATTAAGGGGTAATGATCCAATATTAGGGCTTAATAGAACGAATCTGAACTTTGGCATAGCCTATCATCCTGAGTCTGATGGGAAGACAGAGCAGGTGAATCGAGTGATAGAAGACATACTAAGGATGTATGTGATGGACAAACCATCTAAATGGGAAGAATACCTACACTTGGTAGGATTATCCTACATTAATGGGTATCAAGCATTGTTGAAGATGAGCCCATTTGAAGCACTTTATGGAAGAAAGTGCAATACTCTAGTAAGTTGGGATAATCTAGCTGGTAGGGCAGTAGTTGGGCCAGAGTTGCTCAAGGAAATGGAAGAGAAAATGCTAAAAATTAATCATAATTTAAAGGCTATCCAAGATAGGAAGAAAATTTATGCTAATAAAAATAGAACCCACAAAGAGTTTAAAGTGGTCGATCATGTTTTCCTGAAAGTGAAAGCCAATAGAAGTTCCCTGAAGCTGGGAAACTGTGTCAAGTTGGCATCCAGATTGTGTGGGCCATTTAAAATCCTAGAAAGGATTGGACCAGTGGCATATATGTTTGGATTACCTGCATCCATGACTGTAAATAATGCGTTTCATGTATCATTGCTTAATAAATATATACCTGATGCTAATCATGTAATCAATTGGAATGTGATTCAAGTGGAGCAAGAAGGTGTCCCGCAAGTTCATCCTGTGCGCATATTGGATGGGAAAAGCAAACAGCTCTGGAATCGATCCATAGGGCTTGTAAAGGTCCAGTGGACCTGGTACGGTTCGGAGGGCGCGGCATGGGAGCATGAGGATGCTATGCAGGCAGAATATCTGCATCTTTTTGAATATTTTGAAAATCTTGTTGGTGTTGTGTAAACAGTTGCACTGAGGACAGTATAAAAATAAGGGGAGGGGATTGTAATATCCCCCGGTAGTACCCCATTTATATTATGAATTGTAATCATTTTTTGTAGGCTAGTGAACTGAGTATTGATAAGATGGTGGGCTTATGTGCTTATTAGGCTAGAGAGCCTAAGTGTTAAAGGCCAGGAGCCTGATTTTTGTATATGTAATTATGTACATCATTAATATAATATATAAATATTGTTGCGTGCAGACTGACCACGGAGAAAGAGTGATGGGGAACTAATCCTCCACAAGGTGGGTAAGGGAAAAGGGGATAAAAGGTTGGAAAGAGGGGCTAATATTAGGGGCTTACGTCCTTGAGAATAATAATTTATTATTATTCCAAAGCTATGTGAAAGACATTTTTTTTATCCTAAGTCTTGGGAGAGGCAACGCATGCAGCTCCAACGTGTGAAAAAGGGAATGCATACTCAATGGAGTGCATGCATCTTCATGGGCGACATGTGTCGGCCCAGGCACATGCAATTTAACCCAAGAATTGCACCGTAATGGGGGTTCGTTCTCTATTGTTGCATCCATATGTCTGAACCGTGTTTCCTCTGCGTTTAATCTCTGCATACCTCACACATCTCTGAAACCCGAAATGGTAAGCCCTATGTGATTGATCGATGTATTTCCATGAATTCTGTCTGGTCTCTATGTTTGGCCTCCATCATAGACCTCTGCATAATTTTATTTTCATGCATCCTGAAACCGGTAATTCGTGGGCCGATTTGTGTCTTTTGTGGAACCCGACACCTGGATAATCGTCTGAGTGTGTTGTGTCTTAGCGTCTGGTCATTGCCATTTTCGGGCCTATTCCCATTTTCTGTTGTGTTCATCATCCTTGTGTCAAATGAGTGCTGATGTTGTTGCGGTTTCCCTCACATGGTTGGAATTGAGTCGAAGAGTGTGTTGAAGAAGCGGGTTGTCAGGCCCATGGTAGAAGAGGCAGGTTGTCAGGCATGTGAGAAGCTCTCTCTAGGTGAGAGAGTCTATTGGGAAGTGGTTTTCTCCTAGAGAGAGTCCAACACTAGCTACGGAGCTATGAGAATTCCTAATCCAGCCTATTGTCGAGACCCAGAGAGGTAGGTGAAGCACCGATGGACTATTCTTATGAAAGTGTATAATCCCGAGTGGAATAGGCATGTGGGGAATGAGAGTCCATGAGTAGTGGGAGTAAGAAGGCTCCTGGAGAGAATCCTTTCGGTTGCTCTATGCAGTTTTCCTATAACCTCATCATAGTATAGGATTCCCTTGCCTTGGGTGGAGCTTGGTCCCAGCTCAGGGGTGACCCACTGCTGAGTGTGATGAACAGCGTGGTCTAAGGCTGGGAGGTTCGTGGAAGGCCTTCATGTATTCGGTGGAGTTACTACAGTTTCAAAGATAAGTATCATTATGTGTTTAATTTCAATTAAAATGCATGTCTGTGATGCTTGCAATATTATCATGTATTCTGTTGCAATTATGAATTACTATTAATTCCATTATTTCTGTATGTTAGCAGTAATCCCGTGATTACTCTGTATTGTTTAGTTAAATGTGTTAATTTGATTCAATGCATGTTATATATATAATTATGAGAATATTTCCACGTAGTAGTGTTTCCCGACAGTGGGTTTGATGGTCGAGGATGTTACAAACTCAATGGAAATATCGATTAGAGAGATTTAATTTACATCAAGGGGAATGATACTTCCATTTCCCTAGTTTCTATGGAACCTTCATTGAGGTTTTAAGGTTGTATCATCCATTGTATGACTAGAACTATGCCAATGAACATTCCCTTAGATGAATCAACAAGCATTCAAGGTTGGAGCCAAACTAATTGTGAGAGGTCCCCATAGAGATTTTGGAGATGATAGGTGCAAGCATCCCAAGAGCATGGAATAGGTATAGGAGAGGTTATATCAATATTTTTCACCAATTATATTTTACACCTACAATATAATGAGAGAGTGAAAGCATAATCTAATAGAATCAAAGAGACTTTACAAACAAGAATAGAAAGTATAAATAGGAAAATGAATGATATAAAGGTGTAGGTTAGGTTACCCATTGGAGGGCCTAAATCATATAAAAAGGTCATACCACACATGTTGACTTAGTATCATGGGTTCCATAACACCATTCCATGCATTTTTACACCCAAAAAACCACTATATTGTATTTTTCATGAAATACAAGAGTAGTACCTTCCTTAGGAACCTACAATACACTCCCACTAAGAGATCAAGAAATATTAAAGAGGCTTTGAATCATTTGACCCCATAAATAGAAACCCAAAATACTATTTACGATGTTTTTGACCCACTATGAAGCATATTAAGTGATTATGGAACCAACTAAGGGCTTTCACCCCAAATGGAACCCATAGAGATAAAAAATACTCCAAACAATTGCCTTGAGGTTCAAAGTAAACTAAATTGATGACAAAGCGCAAGATGCTAAGAGTGAGAAGTAAGAGATCAAGAAATATTAAAGAGGCTTTGAATCATTTGACCCCATAAATAGAAACCCAAAATACTATTTATGATGTTTTTGACCCACTATGAAGCATATTAAGTGATTATGGACCCAACTAAGGGCTTTCACCCCAAACGGAACCCATAGAGATAAAAAATACTCCAAACAATTGCCTTGAGGTTCAAAGTAAACTAAATTGATGACAAAGCGCAAGATGCTAAGAGTGAGAACGAAACCAAGGATCTTACCAAAGAATACTACTTGTAGTATCGTAATGATTTTTTCCCAAGAAATTAAAACAAGAAGTTTCAAAGAAAAATATGAATTCCATAGCAACCATATTATTGACAAAAATAACAAGTACCAAGAAAAATATGAATGAAAAGAGATATATTTAGAAAATGTTTCAAATTTTTCGCTATCATAAAAAAGAATAATATTGGATTTAGGATGGAAATGCATTTAATAAAGAGAGATTTATTCAACCTAAGAAAAATGACTTATCATTTATTCAACAATTAGTTTTTGTTTCTTTTGAAGAAATTGTAGATGTATAAGTTCATATAAGTATTAAAAAGTATAAAAGAGAGATGTAAGGTATATTCTATTTCCAAAATGTTTCAAATATTGAAATCAAAAGAAGAAAAATCAACAGAAAATATCAATAACCTATCTGTAATGCATGAAAATATCATTTGACTTCATATGACAATGATGCAATTTCCTTTGTATGTAGGTAACTTGGCCCTTAAAAGTGCATGGTGATGATTCTTGTCACCACCATATTCCCATCTAAGATAATCTTTATCTTTATTAGAGATTGTAGAGATTTTAAAACTTGAATTCATACTCATTGAGTGTAATCACTAAACGCTTTACACCTTGGGTTGCAACCTTCTAAACAAAAGAATGATTCTATTCACACCAACATGGAAATATTAGATTATGAGTGAATGTTTCAAAATTCCAATTTCTTTCCAAGAATATCATGATATGAGTCATGGTTATATAAAGCACTAATGATATAACTATTCCATTTTTTATGGGTTATAATCCAAAACAAACTAGATGTTATGATACTCCACAAAGAAGGTTTCCTTTGGTGAAGGGTATTCCACCACCCTAGTGGACTGAAGGAGATGAGGATTAGTGGCAATAATTGGGAATAATGAAAGGACAAGGGTCTCCACCTTACAAGAAACCTTGTGATCTAACGAAAACATGTTGATGTTCTTACTATAGTTATCAAACTCATTTACGGATATTTTGAAGGACAAGAGGCTTGTTAGGAAGTCCAAGGGCTTTCAAGATAATATGACAACTGAGTGCTATGTTGCTGCCAATGTTGAATTATGAGGAAGAACTTTTCCAACAACAAAATCAATGGTAGATTGTTGGTAGTACCCCTAGGAGTGCAAGGTTTCTAATTTTAAGTAGTAGTGGTCAATATTATGTCGATGGCTATTATGCTCTCTAACTTTAGTTTATCCTTGAGATGATTCTCAAGTAGAGACCGAAGCATGCCCCACAATTGTAGGAAGTTATAATTCTAGAAGAAAATAGTCTAGTTATGAAGGGGGAAATCCAAATTTGGATGATATATCTTAGGTTGTTATTGATAGAAACTTGTTAGAAGCCTTAAGGAACAAAATATATGCTCATGAAAATATCCCTCTAGAGGATTGAGTCTTTCAGTGTTCCTCTAAAGCATGCAAACATCATAATTATAGAAATGTATTTTTAGATATAATGAGATAAATCTATAAAACTCTAACTTCCCATACAAACATGAATCACACGGAAGTTACATGGGTGAAAATGTAATGTTGAATTCTAAATTGTTGTTCCTGGGACCTTTTGGGAATCATTGATTACAAGGAAATGGAAAGGGCCTTTTCAAAGTAGTTGAGGGGAATGATTTAGGATATCAAGATGCCCCTAGATTTCCCTATATTTGACTTGTAAATTTTCGTGGATATTCCACTGGAATAGTTCATCACAACATATCTCATAAATAAAACTAAAATCTACACTATGAAGGTTAATTTCCTTTAGATTCCAGAATATTTAGTTATTGATTTTTTTCTTATGCATGAAATATATAAAATACGGAAAATAGAGAATAGTTATATAAAATCACACACAATCCACAATATAACATAAACATTTTCTCTCGGAAACCCTTATGGGAGAAAACCTAGCTAGAAGGTAAGGTTTCTTTGCTCTCTTTTCTCTGGTATGGAAATAATGAAAGTACAATGGAGAAGGCACTCTCTATGGAGTTACTTGAGACTTGTGGCCTATTAAGCTGCTACATAACATTAACCCCCTCTATTATCCTCTCTAATTTCCCACCCCCAATTTTTTTCTCTGCTATGAAACAAAATACATTAACATAGAATGGAACCCTTGTCCTTCTAGTGGCCCAGTATTTAACATAGCCCGATAGCCATCTAGGGGTAGATTTTTCAACTTCCTCAACCCTCAATTATGGTATGTTTTTTAACATTCTATAATCTTCTTGAAATTAATCATGTGGCTATCCCCATATGCATGAGTAATGGGGGCTGACATGGCATCCTCTCATACCATGGTGGTCAACATAATAGGTCAACTTGCGGGACGCATAACTTTTGCATACGAACTCTAATCGATGCATGTTATGCACAATTGGAAAGGTATCAGAGTGTAGAACACTATTAGGGGGGTGTATAAAAGTTTCAAACACAAAACCCCCAAAAATTCCATTTAATTCCTCAAAATCGATCTGGAAGGTTTTAAACCCTAATTTTCGAAACTAGGACCTACCACTAAAATGACCGTGCAAGTTGATTCCTCCAATTTTTCCCACACTTAAAGCATCGATATAGATGAAAAATAACATATTGATCCAATCCATATGATACCTCCCCTTTTAGGGACACTTTTGGTCCCAAAAATATTTATTGAATGAGGTGAGGACATTTTCCCTAGAGTGTCACTTTTCTTTTCATGTAAGTTGTCCTTTGAACCCAATATGCCAAAGGTAATGTTGTCCATATCTTGTAATTGTGGACTGCTTTTGCAAAACTATGTATTTTGCTAAATTTTTCTAAGTATTTGGTGCTAAGTCCTCTATGGAAGGTAGTACATGATCCTCCTCCTAATCCAACATGGAAGGCTCATAGAGTTTGAGATTCTGCACATTCACTATTGAGTAAATGTGCATGTATGGGGGTAGACTATGTCTGTAGGAATGATCTCCCACCTTTTCCAATACCTCAAAAGGACCATACCATAGAGCTTTGATATTATTACCAAGACCTTGTATCCTTTATTTATTCCATTGTAACCATACTCTATATCCCACTCTAAATGTTATCTCTATTATGTGCTAGTCATATCTAGCCTTGAAATTTTCCTGTGACTTCTTCAGTGTCTCTTGTACTTTCAAATAGATTTTCCTGATCTTATAAAAAAAAAATATTCTTTTAATGCATATTATGTGAGGTCCTCCCTCACTCATCCTTTTTTTCCATATACAACATCTAAGAGTGAAGGTGGAAATACCAAAAACACATTTCAAAAGGTGACTTACCAGTAGAAGTGTGGACTTCTTTGTTACAAGAGTGTTTTATATAGATCATATTTCGATCCATCCCATGTATTTGAATGCTTCTGATTGTAACACCTCAAAATTTCCACCAAAGTTTTGTTGACTACTTCCGTCAACCCATCTTTCTATGGATGGAATGTTGTATACGTCTTCAAATTGGTGTTCATATTCTCCCACAATGTAGTCCAAAACGCACTGAGAAATATGGTATCCCTATATGAGAGGATGCTCCTTGGTATCCCAAAGTGCACGAAGAACTGTTTAAAGAAATTGTTTGTTGCTTATTATTTGTTCATGGTATTTTTACAAGGCATGAGAATGCACATTTTTCTAAACCTATCAACTACCACAAATAGATAGTCATGTCCCTTCTCAGTTTTTGGTAAACCTCCCCCAAAATCCATGGAAATAATTTCCCAAGGTCGAGTGGGTACAAGTAAGGGAAGGTATAGATCTTGCTTCCTGTTACTGGGATTACTAGTACAAAAAATTATACATCCTCTAATATACCATGCTACATATTCTTTCATTATGGGCCAATACATGTACCTCTATAAGTTAGAAACTGTCCTCCCAACACCAAAATTTTCTGCAACCTTGGAGGTGCGAGCCTCTCTAATAAGCTGCAATCATTCACCTTTAGGAACATAGATCTTGTCGAGCTTGTAGATTAAACCATTATGGAAATGATATTCAACCTTTCCATCACCTTATTCTATATGAATTTGTCCCTATAGCTGTTGAAAAACCTCCTTGAAGTCTTCATCTTCTGTGTATGCCTTTTAATATGCATCATGGGTAAAAGGATCCATGTGCATCACAGTTCAAAAAATTTTAATCTTGGATGTGGGTGGCCATGAAAGCATGTATTCCAAATTATTTGTGCTACCATTATTATACTTTATGATCCAATAATTTTTTTGTAAAAAACCCATCCACTTGTAATGTCTGGTTTGTTGTAGTTTATGCTGGGCCTGCAAATATTGTAATGGCTAGTGATCTATGTGGATGATGGTCTCCTTTCCCATCAAATAGTTCTTACACATTTTGACAGATTGTACAAAGACATAGAGCTCCTTGTCATAGGTAGGGTAGTTGAGATCCACCCCATGAAACACTTCAAAATGATAGCATACAAGCCTTCCTCCCTACAAGAGTATTGCTCCCATGGCATACCCACTTGCATATGTCTTCACTTCAAAGGGATTCTACAAGTTTGGTAGTGCGAGCATTGATGCTATACTAATATTTATTTTCATATCATCAAAGGCCTTCTGTTGATTCTTCCCCCATTAGAAAATATTACCACTGGTTGTTATGGCATGGAGTGGTACAACTACCACTAGAAATGAAGCTATGAACTTTCACAATTATTGTTCTACCCATAAAAAACTCCTAAGTTTAGTGAAATTTGTAGGAATTGGCCAATTCATGGTGGCCTCCATATTTGCAGGATCTGTATTGATCTCTCGTCCATCGATCACATACCCCAAATACACCAAATACTATTGAGAAAAATCACATTTCTTGATATTGGCCAGGAGTTAGTGCTTCTTCAAGGTCTATAACACCTTCATAAAATGTGAGATGTGTTCCTCCTAGGTAGAACTATAAACCAATATATCATGCAAATACACAATAACAAATGAATCTAGATAATGGCGTAAAACACCAATCATTAGTCTCATAAATTTAGTTGATGCATTGCATAAACCGAATGGCATAACCAACCACTCATACAAACCTTACCTTTTCTTGAAGGCATTCTTCCAGGTATCTTCTTTTTTTACTCGTACATGTTGATATCTTGATTTCAAATCTAGATTAGTGAAGTACTTGGCATGCTGCAACTGGTCCAACAAACCATCAATCCTAGGAAGAGGGTACTGATTATTCAGTGTAATTTTGTTCAATTCCCTGCAATCTATACACATTCTCCAAGTCCCATCCTCCTTGGGAACAATTATTATGGGTGATCCACAAGGTGAGGTACTTGGTCGGATTACACTCTGCTCCACAATTGTTGCAACTTATTCTTCACTTCTTTTGCTTCTAGAATAAACTATCTATACAACCCAATATTCGACAATGGGGAGTCTAGAAATAATTGTATTTTGTGTTCGACATACCTCTTAGGTGGTATCCCTTTAATCTTCTTGAACACTCCTATGTATTCTTGTAGAAAATCCTCTAACTAATGTTTCTTCTCTTTAGTACAACCCTCTAGAGATGCCTTCACTCTCATTGAATCATCATCAGAATGATTTTCTCTTAAGAAAATAAAAACATATTTCTTACTATAACTAATCAACTTCTTGGCTTGGATGGCACTTACCAGTGAGATCTTTGACTTGCCTTTATGTGCATTGATGATGTAGGACTTCCCATCCTTGATCACCTGGTACTAGTTGGCTCTCCTCATGAATATTCCATCCCTCATATACATGTAATGGATTCCAAACACTACTCCACATACATCAAGGGGTACCACGTCCACTTCCACTTCATCAATAAAAGGAGCACTTACAATAAATTTAATCTTACATTGTTTCATTACCTTTATATCTACATCCTTGTTTACCCAAACCAATGGAAAAGGGATAGGATTATCATGAACCTCCAATAAAATCTTGTTGACCAAATTTGCTGCTATGAGATTATCTTGTGAACCAGACTCAAACGGAGCATCTATCTTGGTCTTCTTGACTTGAATCTTGATGTGGAAGATCTTGGTCATCTCCTTCTCTTCCTGGTGATAAATGATATTATGATTGACCTCCTTCTGTACAAATGTATAGAAAATATTTCCATCCACATTCGAGCTACTTTTAACCTGGTTGTTTGAATCTATGGATAAAATGATCTTTTTATTTATGTCCTTCTTGTGGTTCTTCGGGTTTATCTTTGGATGCAATTTCCAACATTTTTCCTTGGTGTGGCCACCAATGTTGCAATGATTTCAATGATTGCAATGGTTGATAGGACATTTGCATTGATGTGTTGTGGTTGTTTTCTTCTTATCTTTTCCCCCTTTCCACTTTGAAAGGGTCTGAGCCTAACCCCTCTTAGTTGGTTATTAGTTAACATGATTCATGTTTTCCATGTAATAGAGGCTGGCATTAATTAATAAGGCCTATTAAATAAATGTGAACAATTTAATGTAAGAATACCCAATATAAGCTTCCACTTCTAGAAGGATATTCCTCTAGAATGTTCCTTAGAATATAGAATTATTATAAATAAGAGTAGGAGGTATGAGAAATCTTGTCTTGATAATTATTGTAATAGAGTGTTGCTCTACTAGAGGTTGCCCCCTCGAAGAGGAAAGTGAACATTGTTTATTATCAATAAAGGTATTATTTTGGTGTCATTTTTTCATACATTATGTTGTTTTGTTGTTATTCTCTGCAATGTTTCTATTTTCTGCTATTATAATAGATCTAGTACCTTACAAGTGGTATTAGAGCTCTTTCCTTGGCAAGAGTTGTGGGTTAGTTTTTTTTCTGAGTAGAGACGTATTCTGATGTCTTTAAACTACAAAGATATGTCATTTAGTGCATAAATACACTGCCGAGGAAGCATACATGCAGGAAATACAAGAGGTACTTAAGCGCACATTGTTGGCCACCCTTGTAACCCCTGTTGGTACCCCTTCGAGTGGAAGTGCATTATATAGCACATGTATATGTACTGAACTAGGTATCCTAAAACCCTCCATATATCAACCAACCAACTTCCTAATTTATATAGTGCCACTGAGAAAAAAACTCGGGAAGATATTCTCTAGTACCTGGGTAATTGAGTAGTACGGATAAGGGTACAGTGTAACCTCCTAAGTTGGTTCCCTAAGATATTGAGCCTAGTACTAATGTTCAACCCTGCATGTATATTAGAGAGATATATCACAAGGAAAACCATTGTCTATAGAAACCATGAACACCTTAACCCTTGGGAAGAAAACAAAACAAAAAAGGAACAAACAAGATTTATTGTCATGTAACCTTACCTCCTACATTCAGGTTGCGAACTTAATACACATTTCTTCCTATTAAGCATCTCGGATTTTTGTCACTGTAGTATTATTCAGATCGAAATATAACACTACAGGAGTAAAAAAAAAATCCCATGTCCTTCCCATGCCCTTATTTGAGACCTATCTCATTGTATTCCTCTCTTCATCCTGATTGCAGTGGTACCCTTCATTTTTAAGACTTTTTTTTTCCTGTGGACCCGACCCTTTCCCGACATCCTTATTTTCAGCCTATCCCATTGGATTCCTCTCTTCCTCTCGATATTTTTGGTACCTGTCAATTCTTGTGGACCATTTTCCTCTCCAAACAACCTCATCTACTACCTAAGCCTCCACAATGGCCCATACCACCTGTGCTTAGAACCTGGTATATTTGGAGTCTCATGTGACCAACCTGGACTATTTCCTCCATGACCTACGCCATCAATTCCAAGACACTTGCACCCAGAATATTTCCTCACTCACAACTGAATTACAAGACTCCCTCAGCAAAGAATTCTAGGAAATGAAGAAACTCATCAAGGGAAATCACATTGAGTCCTATTCCGAGGACCCTCATTCTTCCAATTATGAGATACACATTCATCTTTCTTACCTTGTGGTTCTCCCAAATCTTGGAATAAGGTTCCCAAAGTTGACATGCATAAATTTGATGGATCAAACCCAACATGGCGAGTCTCTCAAATAGAATAATACTTCTCCCTCCATTATATTCAAGATGATGAGACCAAACTCCATGTCAGAGTTCTATACTTTGATCAAGAAAACTGGCAGTGGTAGCAGTGGCATAAGAAATGTTATCTAGGAATACCCACTTGTAACATGTTTGCCAAAGCCATTTATACCCATTTTGATAGGGAATATCATATTTTGGGATGACTCACTAACTTGTGCAAAACAAGGCCAGTAGCAAACTTCATCACGACATTTGAATAGTTGGCTATTAGAACTGAGGGATTATCTGATGAGTTTTATCTTGAATGTTTTCTTAGTGGCTTAAAGGATGCCATTCAAGCTCATGTGATCATATATCATCCTATTACATGGTTGCATGATTTCTAATTAGCACTAGAAGCATATACTATTCTTTAGGACCCACCCCTACATGTTGTAGTTACCAACCTCCCTTGCCCAGGAGCTACCCTAGCTTTGACATAAAATTTGAAGTTCCAAAAGGTATCTTTCGTCGAAAAGGTGGAACGTCAGAAGAAAGGAATTTGTTATTATTGTGATGAAAAGTATTCACCATGCCATAAATGTCATGAAAAAAATTTCCCCCATATTGATGCGTCAGCTTCAACCTCTTATGAAGACATACAATCAGATGAGGCTCCCGACCATGAGAACACACAACCAATTTTCCACACCCTAAGTCTAGTTGCAATACTTGTGGAACTAGAGGAACCTGTCATCTCTCTCCATGCCCTCATGGGTATTTCTTCCCCATAGACATTAAATATCAAGGGGTACCTCAAACATAGGCTAAATCAAGCATAGGTTGATTGTGGTGTTGATTGATAGTGGTAGCACCCATAATTTTATTCACTGCAGAGTCATTGAGGAGGTTAATTGATTTGTCAGACGAGTTTCAAATTTTCAAATTCTTATAGCTAATGGTGGTACAATGAAATGTGGGGGCTGCTATGAGAATTTCAAACTCCAAATGGGTGATTATCACCTGAAAACTCACATGTTTTACATTTCCATAGGAGGTTGTGAGATTGTCTTGGGTGTTGAATGGATTCATACTCTAGGATCAATTACCATGGATTATCAAGAGTTATATATGAGATTTACTCAATATTCTCACACTTATACCCTCCAGGGCATACAAGTTGGCTCCCCAGAAATCCCACCATGGTGTGATTACTCAACTTAATGCAATTCAGGTAAGTGATCAATCATCCCCAACAATCCATCATGATCTACAACTAGTCTTGGAAAATCACCACATGGTTTTTTACATGCCTATGGGATTACCTCTCTGGACTATAGGTGAACATGATCATAGAATCCCTCTCCTTCTAGGAAGTCAACCCCCCAATGTACGCCCATATAGGTATCCATTTTCTAAAAAAAATGAAATCGAGAAAACAGTGCAGGAACTATTAGAGGGCGGTGTCATTCGCCCAAGTACTAGCCCATATTCATCCCTAGTTGTGATGGTCTTAAAAAAAGAAGGTTCTTGGCGCATGTGTCCATATTTTTGTGCCCTTAATAAATTGACCATTAAGGATAAGCTTCCCATTCCTGTCATTGATTCCATATTGGATGAACTCCATGGCACCTTCGTCTTCACCAAATTGGATATTGACTCAGGATATCTCTAGATTAGGATGAATGAAGAAGATATCCCCAACACTACTTTCTCAAATCATAAAGGCCATTATGAATTCTTGGTAATGCCTTTTGGTCTTTGCAATGCTCCATCTACCTTCCAAAGTATCATGAATAAAATCTTGAATCCCTACCTTGGGAAACTTTTTCTGGCCTTCTTCGATGAAATCCTCATTTACAACCACACTTGGGATGCCCATCTAGCACATGTGGACAAAGTACTCCAATTGTTACAGGACAATCAATTATTTGTCAAAAATTCAAAGTTTTCTTTTGGGGAGAGCGAGGTTGAATACTTGGGACACATTGTGGGCCATGAAGGGGTAAGAGTAGACCCCAAAAAGATTCAAGCTATGCAGGATTGGTCAAGATCCATGACATTGAAATGCCTTTGGGGTTTCTTGGGCCTCATAGGATATTACAGGAAATTTTTCCACCACTATGGAAAAATTTCCCAGCCATTAACGAACCTTCTTAAGAAGAATGCATTTCATTGGACATTAGCAGCAAAGAAGGCTTTCAAATATTTAAAGAAGGCCATGTGCACTACCCCCATCTTATCTGCCCCTGATTTCAACAAAATTTTTGTTGTGGAATTTGATGCTTCATGCACTGGTATTGGTGTAGTTCTAATAGAAGAAGGTAGGCCTCTTGTTTTCACTAGATAGGATTTGAGTGGCCGTAATTTGGGAAAATATACCTATGAAAAGGAAATTATGGCCATTTTCCATGTTATGCACACTTTTCGACCATATCTATTGGGATGCCATTTTCATATCAAAACATATCACCATATTCTAAAGTATTTCCTCGAACAAAGGTTATCTTCCCCATAACAGAATAAGTGGTTGACCAAAATGCTAGGCTATGATCATGAGATCTTATATAAAAAAGGAAAAGACAATGTAGTGGAAGAGGCATTGTCCAAAAACTATGAGGAGGAGGATTCCCTCTTTTCCTTATCATTACCATTTCCTAAATGGATTGAGTAAGTTCAACAAGAGTGGCTCACTCACCCAACTATATCACATCCAATTCAACGCCTTTTGGAGGAACCTAACCAACCCACCGAATACACTTGGTAAGATAATATCCTTCGATATAAGGAGCTCTTTGTTCTTACTCTCACTTTAGAACTCAATTCCAAGATCTTAAATAAGTTGCATTCTTCTGCCATCATGGGTCATTTAGAATTCCATAAGACATATGCTCAAGCTCACCATTATTGTTTCTGTGAAGGAATGAAGAAGGACATCCTTACCTTTGTCACAAAATGTGATATTTTCCAATTCCATAAAGGTGAAACTGTCAAGACCCCATGATATCTCCAACCTTTTTCCATTCCATATTCTATTTGGGCTGACATCTCCATGGAATTTCTCATGGGATTTCCAAGAGAAGGAAACAAGTCAGTCATCATGGTCATGGTAGATCACCTCTCAAAGTATGCACACTTTTGTTCCTTACCATACCCTTTTACGCCCACTCTGGTAGCACAATTTTTCATTGATCATATTTTCAAACTGCATGGCATGCCAACTTCCATTGTGTCTGATCATGACCTGACTTTCACTAGAACCTTTTGGAAACAGTTGCTTAAATTATAGGGCACACGGTTGAACATGAGAAAATCCTACCACCCTTAGACGGATGTACAACCAAAAATTGTCAATAAATGTTTGGAAACCTACTTGCATTGTTTTGCATTGGATAAACAACATCAGTGGGTCAATGGTTACCTTTGGCAGAATGGTGGTACAACACTTCCTATCAGACAACAACCAAAATTACACCATATAAAATGGTGTATGGATAACAAACACCTACAGTAAATTCATATCTTTGAGGCACATCAAAGGTCCAAGTTTTTGACAAGTTCTTTCAAGGGTGAACAACTACCCTCGCAGATTTGAAGGATAACCTCCACATGGTCCAAAATCGTATCAAGAAATAAGCTGACCAACAACATTCTAAACGGGTTTTCCAAGAAGGTGATGAGGTGTTTCTCCGGATACAACCTTACAATAAAACCTCCCTCAAATCCAATGGCCACCACAATTTGGCACCCAAATTTTATGTCCCTTATCAGATTATCAAATGTATTGGTCTAGTTTCCTATAAACATGCACTTCCAACTACCTCTAGAATACATCTAGAGTTCCATGTTTCTTGTCTAAAGAAAGTGGTGGGCCATAATTGTTGGGTTCAAATCGTCTTGCCTAAATTAGATGAAGAATACTCCATTTGGATGCAACCTGAATCCATCCTCAAAGTGCATGAGAATAACTTGCATGGAATAAATATCAAAGAAGTACTGCTCAAGTGGAAGGACACATCTCCCGAGGATGCAACTTGGAAACCAACAACCATACTGCAATTGTTTTTGCATATTCAACCTTGAGGAAAATGGTTCTTTTGAAGGGGGAGGGCATGTTAGGGCTTGACCCTAACCCCTCTTAGTTGGTTATTAGTTAGAATGATACATATTTTTCATGTAATAAAGGTCGACATAAGTTAATAAGGCCTATTAAATAAATGTGAACAAGTCAATGTAAGAAGACTTAATAGAATCTTTCGCTTCTAGAAGGATGTTCCTCTAGAATGTTCCTTAGAAGATAGAATTAGTATAAATAAGAGTAGGAGGTATGAGAAAGATTGTCTTAAGAATTATTGTAATAGAGTGATTCTATACCGGAGGTTTCCCCCTCGAAGAGGCAAGTGAACATTGTTTCTTATCAATAAAGTTATTATTTTGGTGTTGTGGTTTCACATATTATGTTGTTCCATTGTTATTATTTACAATATTTCTATTTTATGCTATTATAATATATCTGATACCTTACACACTTCTTCTTCCCCTCAGAGTCTTCCTAGTTCTCTTTTTTCTTATAACCACTTGGCTTCCCCTTCTATTTTCCTATCTTTTCCAAGCATTGTGCATCTACACGCACCTCATCCTTTGTCCTTGGATTGAAGAGAATCATTTTCTTTCGAAGATGACTATGTAAACCCCCAAGATACTTGAGGAGTACATTTGGGTTCTTGGGAGAGATACCCANCTAGCCCGGCCTTTGCCTGAAATAGTTTCACCAGATCCATTGGTCCTTTATATACCTAATAGGGTATAATTGGAATATGATGAGGGTTTTGAAGTCCTCCCACCTAGTAACTAGTAGATTACCCTCCATCCTAAGTGTTTCAGCATGGATTTCCCACTAGGTTAAACCATGGCCCTCTAAATTTAATCTAGAAAATCAAATCTTCTACTCTTCATCTATATGGTGAACACTAAAATAAAATTCTAGTTGTTTCAACCAATGTTTCAGCTTTAATGCATTGGTATCACCTTGGTATGGATTTATTTCCACTTTTAATTCCATATTGAATAGGGATTATGAAGGGTTCATGGCACTTGAACTCGACTACTCTTTCTCGAATTCTCTTTGTGACTTCTTTCTTGAGTCTTCCTAAACTCCCGATTTCCCCTCCAATCTAATCTATGAGTTTGAGCCTTCATCATATCTGAATGGTATAAGATTGATTTCTAGAGCTTCCATGAGGAGATTTATATTTTGACTGATGTCAGTGACTTGCGCTTCCAACCTATGAAATCTCTCTTATATTGGATATCAAGGGTTTTTATGAAAAGACTCGTCCACCATCACTAGGGATTATGTGAATTCTCTTGAAGACAATTCTTGAATCCTACAACTTCCCACAAATAACAAAAATAAAAACCTTATTTGATACTAATATTATCTTTAAAATGTCATGGATATTCCATTGGAATAGTTCACTAGAATAGATATGATAAATAAAACTGAAATCTACACTATAAAGGTTGAATTCCTTTATATTCCAAAATATTTAGTTATTGATTTTTTGCTTATGCATGAAACAATTAAAATGTGGAAAATAGAGAATAGTAAAATATAATCACACACCATCCCCAAGATAACACAAAGTTTTTCTCTCAAAAACCCTTACGCGAGAAAACTCGGCTAGAAGGTGAGGTTGCTCCGCTCTATTTTCTTTGGTATGGAAATAATGCAAGTACAAAGGAGAATGCACTCTCTATGGAATTACCTGAGACTTGTGGCCTGTTAGGATTTTGTAGAACATTAATCCCCTCTATTATGTTCTCTAATTTCCCACCCCTAGTTGTTCTTCTCTATTATGGAACAAAATACAATAACATAGAATGGAACCCCTTGTCCTCCTAGTGGCCCGATATTTAACATAGATCGATAGCCATCTAGTGGTAGGTATTTTTACTTCATCAACCCTCAATTATGGTAGGGTTTTGAAATGTCCTTAATATTCTTGAAATTACTCACATGGCTAGCCCCATACGCATGTGTAATGGGGGATGACATGGAATCCTCTTGTACCATGGTGGTCAACATGATATGTCAACTAGCGAGAGGCATAACTTTTTCATACAAACTTTGATTGATGCACGATATATAGAATTGAAAATTTCTTGGAGTGTCGAATAATGTCAAGGGTGTGAGAATAATTTCTGAACACTGAAACCCAAAAAATCGTTGTTTAATGCATCAAAATGGTTCTAGAAGGTTTTGGACCCTAATTTTTCAAACTGGGACCTTCCACTAAAATGTATCTGCAAGTTGATTCCTATAATTTTTCACACTCTAAAATCATTTAGATAGATGAAAAATAATATAATGATCCAAGATGGATCAATATTCCAATTATTTCTCAACACATGTCCAACAATGATCAACCAACACAGGTTACTTTCATGTTTTAATATTAGAGGTTTACAATTATGTTGGATATGTGTTATATTCTTTGCACGACTAGCTCTAGTGTCTGCTACATTGTGTCAGATGCACATGGGGGTTTGAGAAAAAAAATTCCTTGGGAAACGTGTCATATTTTTTCCTCATTTTTTGTGTCTCCTCGATTTTCATGTCCATTGTTGGGCGGTTTTTCAGCACATGGTTTATTCCAATGGTTTTCTATTTCCAGTTAAGGAATTAGGGTTGTTGACTAATACAGTTCATAGGGTTAGGGTTTTGGATGTCGTTGGCTCCTATATGTATATTGTATTGTCAATAATGTATCACTATGAATGAATATAGAATATGTTGGTTTTCCCGGTTTGGGTTTCTAGGGGAAAAATATATGTGTAATTTGTCTATTTTCCATTGTATCTTTTCTGTTCTTTTATTGAAAATCTATTTGCAGTAAAATATTGTACAAGGTTAAAATCTACATTCGGTATCGTCAAACAGTTGGATTAGGTTGATGGACAGTTGGTATGGATTGTTGGTTGTCATTGATGTCAACCATTGGAGAGTGATATTGTAGATTGATTTCAACCCTTAGTGATTGATGTCAACCCTTGGATAAAGTCCGGTAGCACAAAGGTTTGGGTAATGGACCCAAGTTTGTTTGATGTATAACAATATGAGTTTTAATATATTTGAAGGTAATACTATTCTATATGGATATTACATGTGATTCCATTTCCAGTGGTATTTGGAACGTCACATAAATCCTCACAGTTAGAGAGTTATGGCCATGTGAAGTTGGAGAACCCAAGTTTGTTTAATGGATAATGGTATGCGTTTTGATATATTTGTAGGAAATACTATTCTATATGGATATTACATGTGTCATTCCATTTCCAGTGGTATGTGGAACGTCAAATGACTCCTCACGGTTAGAGAGTTATGGCCATGTGAAGTTGGAGAACCCTCATGAGTCATCTAGAAGCCCCAAAAGGTCAAAGTAGTCAAAGTGGTTTAAGAGATTTTAGAAGGTAAATAAAAACATGAAGTGATGAGTATAATATAAGTCAAAGTGAATACTAAATAATTTTTTTAAATAATAAAGTCAATGGAGAAATTACTAAATTGTCAAGTGGTTAGAAGTGGTTTAACCCTAAAATAAGGAAAGTGGGTTAAGATGGTTAAAAGGTAACCCCTTGAGGAAGCTACATGAAAGTATAAATAAGGGGCAATGCTCTCTCATTTTAATAATACTTGAGAATATTGAATATCTATAGGTGACAGAGGTAACCAAAGGATATCTAAGACAAATTTCAGAGGGAAGGTGAAGTAAAGACAGCTAAAATTCAAGGGAGGATAAATTATTTCGATGATGCTTTCTAAGGTATGTTATTTATAGGTCATCTCACCATTTTTGTAATAATTTTTTTCTAGAACGATTTAGACCGTTACATTGGGATTCCATTGAGGAAACATATCCAAGTATCTATGATACAAATTTCATCTTGTGGATCGATATATTTTTGGAGTTACACATCATGAAAAATAGGGTTTGTGGCTAGTCCTGAAACTAGTCTAAAACAGATGTTTCGGGTAACAACGTCATAAATTATTCATAACAGATCCAAATTCAGTAAGACCAAATGTATTGGTTAGAGTACATTCTGTAGTATTCTTTGTACAATTTTCAGATCCATACAACAAATATTCCATGCGGGGAATGCTCTACAAGTTCTCTCTCTAGAATACGCTAGAATTCAACAAGGTATGCCATTTTTGCTATAACTCCTTTTCTAAGAGGTTCCAAGTAGTGAAATATGGAGGAATTGCATAAAAGACACTGAAGAAAATTGTGTGCCATTTCCAGATCTTTATTCATTACATGTACATAGTTATGATTATTGCAAGATAGGATTTTTTACTAATCCAAAATTAGTCATGTGAGACTAAAGTAAAGTTTGATGAAAATGCTAGTCTCTTGTTGTTAAAGTTAAGGAAGGTTTGCAGGTATGTGATCATATACATCAGGTCTATTACAGAGTTACAAATCAGATTTAGATGATTAAATTGATGAGGGATTTTGGTTGAGGTACATGTTGGGTACATGGCTGAGACAAGTAGTTAATGAGTTGGCACATACATGAGGTGTATA
>JASDQU010504098.1:51404-73140 GCA_032191745.1 Picea mariana | reverse complement strand
TGTCTTCCCGCGGATTGGAATTCAGATATGTTAAATTTTCTCCTTCTTTGTTCTGAATGATTTTACATCTACTGCAATGTGTTTGATTGGAACTGGAATGATTTCCATTCTCTGTCTAAATGAATTTATATTTGATGCAATGCATGTGTTAAATCAGAACCGAAACCTAAACACTAACCGCGAACCTACGGTAAATCTGATCTCGAGTGATCCCTTTCTGAACGAACGATAGAAATTGGCCTTTTTATTCGTTATGATAGCTGAAAGGATTATGCATGGTTGAACTCTAGAAGAAATCCCCTCTAAATTAAATTCCTTGTTACTTTTCTTTCTATATGTGTTTTCTGAGTAAAATCAATGTTGAAGATTGGTATATTTGGGAGTGGAGGTTATGTTGTAAGTTTTGAAATCTAACTGTATGAATATTGCCGAGAACAAAATTACTGAGTTTGTAAACTCTAGTCATGTTCATTTCCTTTTCCGACCTTTCGGAGTTTATCAGTTCAACCTGTGTGGAGTCCTTTTTGTTCGTGCAAACTCTGAAAACTTGAAGTGGCCCCACAGCGGACCGAATTTCGAGATTCGGTGATTCCCGTGGTATATTGTTCTTGCATCAACCATTTCCAAACGCCGAAACCCGATATTGGATGGGCCTCTTACCTTTTTCGTAACTTCGCGATTCGGCGTTTGATGTCGTGTAATGTTTTGCATCGGGAGTTAGTAAACCCCGAAACCCAAAAATACGGGTCCCACCTTTACCTTTTCGGAACTTCAAGAAATGTTTTGCGTTGTTGCTTGACATTTCAAACCCCGAATTCTGAAATCTCGAAATGCGGGTCCCACCTTTACCTTTTCGGAACTTCGAGAAATGTTTGCACTGTTGCTCGACATTTGAAACCCCGAATTTTGAAATATCGAAATGTGGGTCCCACCTTTACCTTTTCAGAACTTCGAGAAATGTTTTGCGCTGTGCTTGACATTTGAAACCCCGAATTCTGAAATCCCGTAAAATGCGGGTCGTTGGCGGAAATCCGAAGAACAACATCAATGGCTCCTGTTGTTTCTCATCCAACGGTGGTTACCCTCCTAAGCTTGTGAACGATCAGCCTTAACATCCACGTAGAACTTTAAGATCTGACGGTTCATGGGATTTTGGTACTTTCCCGATGAATTTTCCACCGTTTGTTCCCTTAAAGGCATCTGATCGTTACCCTCCTGAGTTTTGATTGATCAGCCTTAACTTCCACACAGATCTATGGGATCTAACGGTCCACAGGATTTCGGTCCCTTTCCGGACAATTTATCACCATTCATTCTTCTAAAGATACCTGGCGAGGAGGATTTGGCATTTTTCCACTGGAGCTTGACCCCTGCGAGATGATTTCGCTCTCTGCCTCACTCTGAACACTTTAGGGTGATATCCTTTTCTCTCTCTGAACAACAGAGGCTCCTTCGAGCTAATTTCATTTCGCTCTCTTACTTTGAGTATGTTGGAAGGGTGCAGCGAATAAGGGAAGGAACAGAAACATGGAGGGAATTTTTACCCACAGAAACTTTATGTTCGAAGTAGATTAGGTGGGTGTAATAATATCCTTACGGTCAAAATTGAATCGTTCATGCTTTTACAATCTAAGCTTAAACGAAATTGATTTATGCCATGGAAAGATAATTTTTTTATTTTGTATATGTTGAGGTTTGACCTCTGTATTCGCGAAATCCCAAACTCCGAAATCCCAAAATGCTGGTCACTTTTTGCAATTTCGGGAGTTGTCATCTGTTGATGTTTGACCTTTGTATTCACGAAATCCCGAATTCTGAAATCCTGAAGTGCTGGTCACTTTTAGCAATTTCAGGAATTGTCATGTATTGACGTTCGACTGTTGTACTCATGAATTCCCGAACTCCGAAACCCCGAAGTGCTAGTCACTTCTCACTATTTCGGGAGTGGTTGTTTGTTTATTTTTTTTTACTGTTGAACTCACGAAATCCCGAATTCTGAAATCCCGACATGCTGGTCACTTTTCGCGACTTTGGGAATTGTTGTGTATTGATTTGGAGGTATGGAAGTAACAGACCATATTACAAGTCGACTGTATTGCAGACATAGAGTAATATTTTTATGTAGGTTTTTGTCATAAAAACCCCAAAGTTGCTTGTATTATTAAGACTGTGGTAGTATTGTAGGTACTAGCAGATAAGAGAGTAATTATAAATTTAAGGATCTTAATTAAACATTGAAGTGATGAGAAGATACTCATTATTTCATCGATTATAAAACTTAAGTTGAATGGTAAGGACAGTTGATGACAATAAGGACCCTAACAAACCTTCAGACTCAAGTTTTCTAACAGAAAGCTTACTTGCTTGAGATCTTGAAACCTTTCAAGGATATAAATGTACAAACAATTTTTATTTTTTTTTATGGTGATTTTGAGGTACATTACATATGGTATCAGAGAAAAAGTTACAACACTGGATCTGAGCAGGGCCACATTAATTTCTTAGTATATATATTATGATCTATGAGAAAACTAACAAATCTTGTGAATAGCAAACAGAAAGCTTTTATGTTTTGTGTTGAATAATGGTAGCTCAAGAAGGTGCAGAAATCAGGATGGAAGAGAATCCACAACAAGGACCTCCTAGAGATCCGAAACAGAACAATGATGGAAGCTCACCCACGGAGGTGTTGGAAACAATGAGAAACCTTATAGTTGAACTACAGGTTTTCAAGGCTGACAATGAAAAATTAAAGAAGGCACAGCAGGAACATCAAGAGATAAATGAAGTCCTATTGTGTAGTATAGTAACCAAGAAAAGCCCAAAAGATGATAATCCTGAGGAAGAGGTTAGCAAAAGGGCCTCCAAGAATTCTGGTACGAAAACAAAAAAAGGAGACAGTTCATCTGAAGGGACACCTTCAGTTGAAGACAAAACCATACCAGACAGAAAAAGAAAAAAAACAGACCACCTTGAAGGAGAATTTAAAAAGATTAAACCAGCTACTTTTGATGGAGAATCTAGTACAGGAGAAGAAGCCGAAGCATGGTTGTTGGACATCAAAAAATACTTCCAAATTTATAACTATTCCAGTAACATGAAGGTCAAAATGGCCATTTACAATATGAAGGGGAAGGCCAACATTTGGTGGCAGAACTTGAAACTGGCCAAGGCAGAGAAACAATTGGAATGGTCTAACTTCAAGAAGTATTTTAAAAAACAATACCTTTTTGAGAGCTATTATGAAAGGAAGACGAAAGAATTTTATGAATTACGACTCGGACAAATGACAATGGATGACCTTATAAATAAATTTATGAAACTACTAAGGTTCGCACCATACATCCAGGAGGATAAGGTAAAAATCCAATGATTCTTAAGTTGTTTACCACAGTCCTACAAGGACAGAATTGAGTTTGACAACCCCAAATCCTTGAGCGAGGCATTCAGGAAGGCACGGATTTGCTATGACTAGTACAAATAGCAGGTAGAGTTTCCCAAGACCTGGAAAGATAAGAAGTAGGATGGAATAAACCAGCGAAAGAAAGGATACCAGCCAACTCCTTATCAGAATGCAGCAAAAAGTTTCCCAAGGAAGGATTTTCACTCCAATCATCCGAATACGCAAGGTAGCGGTAAACCGATAAACCTTAAAACGAAGAAGTTTGGGGACAAAACCCGCGATCCATTAAAGTGTTGGGAGTGTGGGGAGCCTCATATAAGGAGGAACTATCCACGTTTAATTGCAGCGAACAGAACTGCTATTCACAATTTGCAGGAAGCCTTGACACTAGGTGACATGGGCAGAAGTCTGCATCGGATAAATGCAGCCATAGATGGTCGACAAGCTGACCACTAGTCCTCGGTGGTAGAGATTGAAGGTAAAATCCATGACACTCGAATTTATGTTTTAATTGACCCTGGAGCTACGTTAAGTTATATTAATCTCGATGTAGTAGAGTCGAATAAACTTAAGAAACAAAAGCATGCAAAATCTTGGTGTGTACAACTAGCAACAGGGACTAAAAGAAAAGTAGTTAACTTTATTTCTAATCTTGAGTTCAGTTTAGATGGTCAAAAGATAAGGACCAATCTGAACATCCTACCACTAGGGTCTTAGATATGATTATTGGGATGGATTGGTCGGAACAACACAAAGCAGTACTAGATTGTTATACAAAGATACTTAGCTATAAAGATAATTTTGACACTATTAGAACAGCCCAAGGCATACCAAAACCGATGTTATTCAGACAAGTTTCAGCGATGCAATTCAAGAAATGTATTAGAAAGGGATGTCAATTTTACGCCATCCAAGTAACAAATCTATTAGAAAAAGAAGATAAGCCCAAGTTAGAAGACTTTGTTGTCCTACGTGAATTCAGAGACATGTTTGTTGATGAGATACCAGAATTTCCTCCTAGGAGAGAAATAGATTTATCCATAGAATTACTACATGGATCAGCCCCTATCTCAAAAGCACCCTATCGAATGAGTCTACCAGAACTGACAGAATTAAAAATACAATTACCATAATTGTTGGATAAAGAGTATATCAGACCAAGTGTCTCGCCATGGGGAGCACTAGTCCTCTTTGTGAAAAAGAAGGACGGTACTCTGAGACTATGTATCGATTATAGACAACTGAACAAAGTAACCAATAAGAACAAATACCCCTTACCGAGGATAAATGATCTGTTTGATCAAGTTGCGGGGGGAATAATCTTCTCAAAATTGGATTTACGATCCAGTTACCATCAAGTTAGGATAAAGGACCAGGACATAAACAAAACAACTTTTCGAACAAGATACAGACACTACGAGTTTGTGGTCATACCTTTCGGACTCACTAATGCACCAGCCACATTTATGTGCTTAATGAATAGCATTTTTAGCCAGTACTTAGACAAGTTTGTAGTAGTATTTATCGACGATATTCTGGTCTATTCTAAAACGGAGGAGGAACATGATGAACACTTACGAATAGTCTTGCAAACACTAAGAAAACACAAACTATACGCAAAATTCGACAAATGTGATTTCTATAAAAAAGAAATACAATATTTAGGACATGTCATTTCCTCGGAAGGTATTGTCGTAGACCCAAAAAAGATAAAAACCATTATGGAATGGCCAGTGCCTAAAGATGTGGCAGATATCCGGTCATTCATGGGAATCACTGGATATTATCGTAGATTTATAGAAGGGTTCTCCAAGATAGTCTACCCTATCACGTCACTACAAAAGAAAGGGACCAAGTTTAACTGGTTGCAAAAGTGTCAAGACAGTTTTAACAAGATAAAAGAATTACTGACATCGACGCCCATCTTGAAGGTAGAAAACCCAAATAAAGACTTCACAGTATGCGTTGATGCAAGTAAAGAGGGGCTAGGTGGTGTTCTAACTCAGGAAGGGCACGTGATTTGTTATGAATCCAGGAAATTAAAGGAACACGAGCGAAATTATGTCATCATGACTTAGAATTGGCAGCAGTAATACATGCCTTAAAAATGTGGCGACACTATATCATGGGCAGAAAATTCTTACTATTGACAGATAATAGCGGAGTGAAATATCTGTTTAACCAACCAGACCTTAATGTGAGACAAGCAAGGTGGCTAGCCTTCTTGAGCTAATTTGACTTCGAAGCTAGACATATCAAGGGTAAGGAAAATAAAGTAGCAGATGCTTTAAGCCGCAGAATCCATGGGTTATTTGAGATAAATATCAGCAGAGCAGAAAGTGATCTAAAACAAAGAATCAAAACGACAAGTGTTAATGACGAAAATTACACTAAGATGATGGTAGAATTGAAAAATAGTGTCACAAACTCAGATGAACAAGATATAAGTATCGATACGGAGGGACTATTAAGATTTAAAAACATACTTTACGTACCAGATTCAGCAGAGCTAAAATTAACTATTTTAGATGAAGTGCATAAGAAACCATACTCTGGCCATCCATGTTACCAGAAAACAATAACAACACTCAGAAAACTATTTTACTGGCATAATATGAAAGGCGAAACAACATAGTACTTGGCTAGGTGCCAAGATTGCCAGCAGGTTAAGGCTGAACACCAGCGTCCAGCTGGCCTATTACAGCCATTACCAGTACCAAAATGGAAATGGGAGACCATCTCACTGGACTTTATCACAGGTTTTCCTAAAACTCATAAACATAATGATTCTATCATGGTTGTAATCGATAAAATCAGTAAGTCTGCACATTTTACTCCTATAAAGTCTACTTTTAAAGCTATTAACATTGCTAAAATTTTCATGAAAGAAATTTTTAGACTGCATGGTATTCCTAAAATGGTGATTTCAGATAGAGACGTAAAATTCACATCCGCTTTTTGGAAGGAATTGTTTGCAGGGCTAAATACTAATTTGAATTTCAACACGAGTTATCATCCACAAACGGATGGAATAGGCCGAAAGGACAAACCAAATCATAGAAGATATGCTCCACATGTATGTAAGAACAAAACCGAACAAGTGGGACCGAAAGGACAAACCAAATCATAGAAGATATGCTCCGCATGTATGTAAGAACAAAACCTAACAAGTGGGAAGACTACCTACACTTGGTGGAATTTTCATATAACAATGGGTACCAAAGTTCGGCTAAGTTGAGCCCTTTCGAAATACTATACGGCAGAAAGTATACAACTCTGATTAGCTAGGATAACCTGGCTGACCAACTCATGGTTGGACCAGAGATGCTCCAATAAATAGAGAACATGGTAAAGAAAGTACAACAAAACTTGAAAGAAGCACAGGACAGACATAAGAGCTATGCGGATCAGAAAAGAAGACACTTGGAATTTCAAGAGGGAGACCATGTTTATTTGAAGGTCAAAGCCCGAAAAATCTTGCTGAAGTTGGGGAACTGTGTCAAGATGGCACCCAAGTTTTGTGGGCCCTTCGAGATACTAGCTCGAAAATGACCCGTAGCATATCAGCTTGCACTCCCAGCTAATCTAAGAATTCATAATGTATTTCATGTTTCTTTGTTGAAAATGTATATTCATGACCCTACTCATATGATTGATTGGAACTTGATGCAGGTGGAACCTAGGGTCGAGTTCCAGGTGGAACCCCTGCGCATTCTAGACCGGAGAGAAATAACACTTCGGAACAGAGTCGACGCTCAGGTAAAGGTGCAATGGAAACACTTTAGTCCTGAGGAGGCCACTTGAGAATTGGAGGGAGATTTGCGGAAATCTCATCCAATCCTGTTCTAGGAAAGGAACGAACACTAAGGATAGTGTTTTACTGAAGGGGGAAAGGATGTGATATCCCCCAAAAATAAATATTTTTATTTTTATGTGCTGGAAAATTTATTTCCGTTTTTGGCAAATTCGAATCTAGAAAATTTTTGCCATTTATGGCAATTTCGAATTTCGAATTTAATAATTGTATTTAATTATTGTGACTGTTGGGCAGAGATCCGTTTGGACCCAACTAACTATTTGACTATGACACTTTTATCACAACAGAATAATTATATTAACTGCAGGAGGACAAATGGAACAACCATGTTAAAATCAGCTGACCATGTCTCCATGAGTGGGGAACAAGTTGGAACTGCCTCTGGGCTGATGATTACAAGTGGAAAATCAGAGATTTGGCCACTGGCAACCCCTGAAATCAAGGATTAAGAAAAGCTGCGAAAATCCCCAAAGGAGAGAAAAGACCTGGGGAAAAATGGATAAATAACATATGTGAGGAGGCAAGACGCTGCCAAGTATGTTGGGAAGGGATTCCTGAGCTCTCTTGCTGTTATGAACACTGTGGATTGAGTGTGAGGCAAGAGGAGCCCGTTGAAACATAATCGCCTTGTTGTTATGAGCATTGTTGAGTAAGTGTGAGGAAAGAGGATAACTGTTGGAATTGAAGGACATGGCTGAGGAGGAGTTTCCAAGTTCGCCCTCATGGATTCATGGTCAGGCTAGGGGGTGAATAGGGAAAGTGATTTTGGCTGCCCTGTTCTATGGTTAGGAGGAACGTGTCTGTTCCCTTTGTCTTCCCGCGGATTGGAATTCAGATATGTTAAATTTTCTCCTTCTTTGTTCTGAATGATTTTACATCTACTGCAATGTGTTTGATTGGAACTGGAATGATTTCCATTCTCTGTCTAAATGAATTTATATTTGATGCAATGCATGTGTTAAATCAGAACCGAAACCTAAACACTGACTGCGAACCTATGGTAAATCTGATCTCGAGTGATCCCTTTCTGAACGAACAATAGAAATTGGCCTTTTTATTCGTTATGATAGCTGAAAGGATTATGCATGGTTGAACTCTAGAAGAAATCCCCTCTAAATTAAATTCCTTGTTACTTTTCTTTCTGTATGTGTTTTCCAAGTAAAATCAATGCTGAAGATTGGCATATTTGGGACTGGAGGTTATGCTATATGTTCCGAAATCTAACTGTATGAATATTTCCGAGAACAAAATTACTAAGTTTGTAAACTCTATTCATGTTCCTTTCCTTTTCCGACCTTTCGGAGTTTATCGGTTCAACCTGTGTGGAGTCCTTTTTGTTCATGCAAACTCTGAAAACCTGAAGTGGCCCCACAACCGACCAAATTTCGGGATTCGGCGATTCCTGTGGTATATTGTTCTTGCATCAAGCATTTCCAAACGTCGAAACCTGATATTGGATGGGCCCCTTAACTTTTTCGTAACTTCGCGATTCGACGTTTGATGTCATGCAATGTTTTGCATCGGGAGTTAGTAAACCCCGAAACCCAAAAATACGGGTCCCACCTTTACCTTTTCGGAACTTCGAGAAATTTTTTGCGCTATTGCTTGACATTTGAAACCCCGAAACCCCGAATTCTGAAATCCTGAAATGCGGGTCCCACCTTTACCTTTTCGAAACTTCGAGAAATGTTTGCGTTGTTTCTTGACATTTGAAACCCCGAATTCTGAAATCCCGAAATGCAGGTCCCACCTTTACCTTTTCGAAACTTCGAGAAATGTTTTGTGTTATTGCTTGACATTTGAAACCCCGAAACCCCGAATTCTGAAATCCCGAAAAATGTGAGTTGTTGGCGGAAATCCGAAGAACGAGATCAACGGCTCCTGTTGTTTCTCATCCAATGGTGGTTACCCTCCTAAGCTTGTGAACGATCAGACTTAACATCCATGTAGAACTTTAAGATCCGACGGTTCACGGGATTTCAGTACTTTCCTGATGAATTTTCCACCATCCGTTCCCTTAAAGGCATCTGATCGTTACCCTCCTGAGTTTTGATCGATCAGCCTTAAATTTCACATAGATCTATGGGATCTAACGGTCCACTGGATTTCGATCCTTTTCCTGACAATTTATCACCGTTCATTCTTCTAAAGATATCTAGCGAGGAGGATTTGGCATTTTTCCACTAGAGCTTGACCCCTGCGAGACGATTTCGCTCTCTGCCTCGCTCTGAACACTTCAGGGTAATATCATTTTCTCACTTTTCACATTGGAGGCTCCTTCGAGCTAAGTTCGTTTCTCTCTCTTACTTTGAGTATGCTGGAAGGGTGCAGCGAATAAGGGAAGGAACAGAAACATGGAGGGAATTTTTACCCACAGAAGCTTTCTGTTTGAAGTAGATTAGGTGGGTGTAATAATATCCTTACAGTCAGAATTGAATCACTCCTGTTTTAACAATCTAAGCTTAAACGAAATTGATTAATGCCATGGAAAGATATTTTTTTTCTTTTGTATATGTTCAGGTTTGACCTATGTATTAGCGAAATCTCAAACTCTATATCCCAAAATGCTGGTCACTTTTCGCGATTTTGGGAGTTGTCGTCTGTTGATGTTTGACCTTTGTATTCGTGAAATCCCAAATTCCGAAATCCCGAAGTGCTGGTCACTTTTAGCAATTTCAGGAATTGTCATGTATTGACGTTTGACTGTTGTACTCATGAATTCCTGAACTCCGAAACCCCGAAGTGCTGGTCACTTCTCGCGATTTCAGGAGTGGTTGTTTGTTTATTTTTTTTTACAGTTGAACTCGCGAAATCCCGAATTCCAAAATCCCGACATGCTGGTCACTTTTCGTGACTTCGGGAATTGTTGTGTATTGATTTGGAGGTATGGAAGTAACAGACCGGATTACAAGTCGATTGTATTGCAGACATAGGGTAATATTTTTATGTAGGTTTTTGTCAAAAAAACCCCAAAGTTGCTTGTATTATTAAGACTGTGGTAGTATTGTAGGTACTAGCAGATAAGAGAGTAATTATAAATTTAAGGATCTTAATTAAACATTGAAGTGATGAGAAGATACTCATTATTTCATCGATTAGAAAACTTAAGTTGAATGGTAAGGACAGTCGATGACAATAAGGACCCTAACAAACCTTCAGACTCAAGTTTTCTAACAGAAAGCTTACTTGCTTGAGATCTCGAAACCTTTCAAAGATATAAATGTACAAACAATTTTATTTTTTTTTATGGTGATTTTGAGGTACATTACAGTTTTATATCAGCAGTTGATCTTTTACACAGTATCTAACTATGTTTTAGTTGCAGGAAAAATGCCTCTGAGAAAGCCAATGACCAGGCGCTCTCCATGGGCACCTACGTTAAAAGAGGCAGAAATTGGTGAGGGTTCTTCCCCAGCTACTGTGAGGCAGTTGGAATACGCTCCCAGGGTGGAGCCGGTCATTAAAAACTTGAAGAAGAAAGCATTCATTCAACCTCCAGTCTTCAACGATATAGAAGTGACCACTGGATCCAAAATAATGCTCCCACAGTGGGGAGATCTATTCAACAGAATCATCTAGGAGGATTACCTGGAGTATACCCCACACATTGACCTAGATGTAAGGGCGCTTGACGATCAAGTTTTACCGAACATTCGACATTCGTGCTTGCACATGGTAGCATGTTGAACTCAAGTTTTCTCGTGCATTGAGGTGTTGAGTTGGCTAATTGATCACACAGATGTTCATAAGTGCCTCATTAACGATGGGAATGGTGGGTGTGTCGATGTTTTCCTCCCGACAGAATTTTAGAATACTACAATCTCAGGGACCCAAAAGAGCAATTGAACACAAACTTCGTGGTGAAGTTCTATGAATTCCATGACACCAACCATTTGATGGCCTCATGGTGGAAGGAGAACAAGAAATTTACAAGCCGGAGCAATGGCTGGTGTGGGACAGTTAACCTGAGGGAGCCATACATCTACATGATGGCTCTCATCCATCGACTTCATGGATTCCCTTGGCATACACTGTGGCGATCTCTGGAAGTAGCTTCAACCAGGGAGCAATAATCTCCAAGCATTTGAGCACTTGTGTACAACAGGCTCAGACGACGAAAGAAGGAGAAGTACCCACTTTTCACGAGGCCTCGTATCTTCTAGATGTAATCTATGCAAGAAATGTATTCGTTGGAATGAATTTGAATTGGCACATTGAAAAACTGCCCGTTCATGTCTTATTCAGTGTATTATGGGATAACAGGTACAAAAAATCCGATGCCCTTATTTGTGATGAATTCATCACCCGAGTCTATTTAATTTTATTTAAAAATAAATTCCCAAGGTTGTTTGTAGCAGCCAAGAAAATGATATCGAAGGTAGGCCACTGGTATCTAGACAAACACACAACTTATATCAGGGTGTTTGGGGCCACCAGAGCACCAAAGTTGCTCCCTGCTCACATCCCAGACCATCTCATTGTAGGAGAAATCAGTTATCAGATGATCATGCAGGGCTATAACGCCACACTAGTTAAGGACAAGAAACAAGAATTCATACCCTGCGACTTCCATTTTGGGTTTTACATAGTGAAAGACACTGCTCAAGCTAAACAAGAAGGTTTGAGCCAACTTGAATTTAGGTTCCTGACAAGCCGTTTTCAAAAGAATGACCCCAAAGGCCCGGTTCCCCAACACACTTCACAAGTATCATCATGTTGACCATACACGCATGATAAGTTTGAGGATGATATTTTCACAGAATGCGCTCAGGACTTGGAGGAGGTAGTACAGAGGAAAGCCAACCCAAACATGACCAGGTTCAAGGCTATGAACATGGATGAGCAGGTGGAGACAATATAGCATTTGAATCAAGACGCTCTCATAGTTAGGGAAGAAATCAGAGCAGCAGAGACCAGAGAGGCACAAATGAGAGGATTGATGTTACTAGAGGGATCCTAGAGAGTCATTTACCAATTATAGAACGATCCTAAACTCGTAGAGATGATGAGGATCCCCTCAGACAACCTAATCACAATTAGAGGAGATCCAAGTGGTGTAGAGTCAATACAACTGAAATAAATTACCAGTCTGGAAAACCTTAGAGCTCCATCACCACAAATTAGATCATCGTGGACCATTCCAACCCAACCTGAGGTTTGAAGGACACCAGGTGAAACAGGTGCACCAATCCCCCTGTTTGATCTGATAACCATCTATGACAATGAGGAGAGTTCAGAGGTATCCCTGGTAACTCTGGTATCGATTACAGAGGAGAAGGAACCTGAGAAAGCATATGCCCCAAGTCCCTATGCTCCAATTCAAAACCTTCTACAGAGAAACCATGAGGTCGGAAGTGTCTTAGACACTGAGTTTCTCGAAATATTGGGGACCCCAAAAGACAGCTCAAGGGATGACCTAGGACCGAGTTGTCAAAAAGAGAAAGTTCAACAGTGAGATATCGACACCTCAACAACTGATTACCAAATAAGTATTGAACCTACCTCTGGTTCTTCAATTTTGGTCGATACCTCACCGTCCGATGAACAACAAACAAAGGTCGAGCCATTGGAACATATGAAAGAATTCCAGGAACCAATCATAGAACAGATGCACACAGTAAGGAGCCTTGGCAACACTCTAACTTGGGGAGAACAACAAATCCTTGAGCTTGTTGATGAGGTCGACGATATATAGGCGATCGCTTATGACAGGAAGAGGAAATCTATCATCAATATGACCACCAAGAAGAGAGGACTCATGCTGGATAGCTCAATCCTCATCACCACGAAGGAGAAGTTGCTCAGTACAGAACATGAAAATACATCTGAGCTCATTGTCCCAGTGATGGATATCAGGAATGTCACATTGGATCGAGCAAGGAGAGATGAAAAGGAGTTGGCCACTGCGCTAAAGGAGTTGGAGCATCTACACCATTTGGAGAAATATTATCAAGACTCAAGGAAGGCCACGATGTTTCTGAGGAGTGGGTTCCAGGATGCTTATGCAAAGTTCACAGACAAACAACATTTTTTCACTGCAGGCATAGCCGATTACCAAGAAGATACCCTTATGGAATCGAAAACCTGGAAGGACGTGGAAAGGTGGGATGAAAAAGAACACCAAGTGGTAGAAATGATTGATTACATCAGCGCAATGAAAAAGGGTCGAGACGCCGAAGAGCATAGTATTTGAGTGCTAAGGGATAACAACATCTATCAAATCAGGGAAGCAGCCGAATACTAGGTAAATATGGCCCAGGAACCTCAGTGGGAGATACAGAAGAAGTGGGTCGAGTGCGAAAAGGGCTGAGAAAAGATTAATCGGAAAATGAAAGGCATCGGCCTCCCAGAATTCGGCTCACTCGAAGACTTTGTCGACCTGCATGACATAGTCAAGCGACATGCATAACAACACTTGACATGGACAAAAAATATTGCACAGGTGGAAAGCATGGCGCTAGGTCAAATACAACAATTTATGGAGCATCTGATCAAGGCCCATGCAGTTCTTCAGTGATTGAGTGCCAAAATAGTCAAATACAAAGAATAGACAATAGAAGTGAAGGAAATTCTTTCAGCCCCAATGGACCGACACATTTTCCCGTATGCCAACACATGCGAGGATATATTCGTCAAGTGGTCAGAGTATGAGAAGAGTCATCCACTCCATGTAACACCATGAGATGATTCCCAGAGAACAAAGAGATCAAGTGCCACGTGGCAATATTTGTTTTACTTAACTTAAACTTGTAGTAGCTATTTTTAGTTAGTGATTCGTTATAAATAAATGGATTGACCTTTTAGAAAAGGTTGATGGTTTTTGGAAAGACCCTCATTTTTGGAATTGTAAAGAACTATTTCTAAACTATCTTAATTCAAAAGTCTTGTTTAGGACCGGAGACAAATTTCTAGTTTTCATCAAAGGCGTTATGTGATTGTATTGAGGAGGAATTACTTCCAACTTTATTTCAATAGTTGATGTTGTAATGAGTAATATTTTCTTAATCTATTGATAAGTTATATGTTTCAATATTTTTTGCAGTTCTTGTCCCTAATGATGGAAATAAAATCGTTGTGTTAATGTTTGATTAATGTTAGATCTAAGGAAACTATTTTTATTTCCATCATCTTATTACATGCCAATTTTTCTTTCCATCATCTTATTACGATAATTATATCTCAGTCAATAATTGAAATACCAACAAGTTAATGTATTAATACTAGGCTTGTCACATGTGTGAATATCTTTGTCTGCATGCTTGAGCATGAGGGTTATACCAAGCTCAACCTTCTTTAGTAGTTAAGAATCCCTTCTATCTAGTTGGTTTATATTAACACACATCATTTTATCAAACTCATATAATAAAAGAAAAGACAAAAAAAGAACTTTTAAACTAAAGAAGGAACTTTCATAGGAAGATATTCTGTCAATCACCACGTAAATCCCATCGATAAATTAGCTAGATCGAAATATCTGGAGAACCATTCCACCATCAAACACTGCAGAGCCTAATTGGGCCTCTAAGGATGGTTTGTTTCATGTTGTTGAGTCAAAGGGATTTAGGACCCCTCAACAGAATTGGGGCTAGAAGGAGGGTTTGTGAATGAAGGGCTAACAATATTTCTAATATAATATTTTGCATAGCCTACAGATTCAAAACAACCCACATTCATGGCTAGTCATTCTCAAGACAACCCACATACACTGAGTACTCCCGAAACAAGTAACTCACCCCAACATGAAGAAGAAAACCTTTTCTCTGAAATACCTTACGCTCTTCCTCACGAGGAGTTGAACCAATTCATAAGAATCACAAGAGCTTACACTCGACAAATAGGATCATTTCCCTTAGCTCCGTTACTTCCTCGTAGAAAGCAAGTAAGTAGACCAGTGGTTGATACCCACGACCAGGTTTTTATTCACACAGTAAAAGACCTGATATATTTTTCCCTCACCGAGATCGAACATTCCCTTAATCTGATCCCCGAAACACCAGCTGGTAACTACTCTGATCCCGATGATTTTGAATCTGGCGAGGAAGGGTTTAACTTGTATCACTCATCTTCAGAGTCAGATGAAATGGAATATAAAAATGATAATAATGAATAAAGGGGAAACCCACCTCAAAATAATCAACCTTGGTTGGCCAGAGGTGCTCTGGAAATCCCCGAACGGGTACATAACCTCCCTCGACATCTAGAAAAATTACTTCCCAAATTTGACCCTGAAACCTATGGATTAACTAAAGACAATATTAAAAAATTCATATTGGCTATAAGACTGATGAATGTCCAACATGAGGATGTAGTATGCAGGCTTTTTCCCTATACCTTTAACAATTCAGCCTCTACGTGGTATTTTAACTTGCTTGTAGGGTCCATAATTAGTTGGACAAAGTTTCAAAAAGATTTTTTAGACAAATTTGTAGAAGAAACCACCACAAGAGTTTTAATGGATGAAATGTTCACCGCCACTATGAGTTCAAAATAAAAGGTTAAAGACTTCAATCAACGATTTAGCACTATCCTGAACAAATTTCAACCCGAATCTAAACCTACTCAGGAGTTGCAAATTGAGGTATATGTTAATGCTCTCCCTGCTTCTATTTCAATGTTTGTGAGAAGGGATGCCAAGCATACCCCAGCTGAAAATTTTGAGGAAGCCAAAAAGATTGAATTCCAAATGAAGGGATGCAAAGAGGGCCAGGTCTTACTGGTTAAGAAGGAAGCTCAACCTCCACCCAGGAGAGGACTCTTGTTGACTAGCCCCTAAGAAAACAAATAGAACAAGGTCCCGAAAAGGGAAGTGGAGACATAGAAGACCTACGACGGATGATAAAGAAACCGTCAAATGAAATCGTAGACATGAAAAGAACTCTTGGGGAAAGAAACCAAGACCAAAGGCCTTATAAACCCTTTTCTAAGAGAAACCCACCTTTCAAAGCAATTGACCCTCCCCTAGCCAACTTAAACATCGACCTGGGTAATGTAGCATTTGACTCTTTCTATATGTATCATCAAGATAAACATTCTGAAAGAGATTGTCCCCAATAGGTGCACACTATGAATTTAATGGCCAATCGGTTCCTAGATGAGGTTTCCCTTACCGAACAATCGAGCGAATCAGTAGTGAACATCGTTTATCAAGAGGAAATTGAGCCGTCAGAAGAAACAACCATGTTGGTATGGGATCCTGACTTGTCGATGCCTTCTGATGATGTATTTGATGTTCAAACGCATAGTAAGGGCCAACCATTCTCCAATGACCTTACCATTGTCCAATCTGCTAGGGGAAAACCAACAACCGATCACTTGAAAGCATCTTTTGTCTCCCAAAGAAATCCCATAAACATCCATACACGGGAGTCACCCAAGCTAGACTACAACATAGTAGAAGACTTAAAAAAGTTGAAGGCTAATGTGTCGGTCATAGACATGTGTAGAATTCCCCAACAAAAGGACTTTATGTTACAAGCCTTAAAGTCAATATTATCCCCTATAACAAGCACTGACCTAGGGGAGGCCTGACTCCCACAAATCCAAAGAAAAAAAAAAATTTGAACGCCTTCTCTGTAGATAAAAAAGGAAAGTCTTTTGTCCCACCTTTCCTTTTAACATTTGAAGTCTTCAACAAAAACTTCCATAATTGTTTAGTTGACTCAGGGGCATCCTCCAATGTCATGTCGTTATCTATCTGTAAGAAATTAAATGCAATTCTGCTCAAGAGTGATAAACATGTTATACAACTGGATAAAACTCAAGTAAAAGTTATTAGAGAACTTAAAGATGTCATGATCATAATGGCTACACACCCGAAATTTGTTCAAGTAATTGACATCATTATAGTAGATATACTAGAAGCTTATGGACTGCTACTTAGCCACGATTGGTCCGAGAAACTGAATGGATATTTTAGTACAGATTAGGCTCACCTCTTATTTCCATTAAAGAGACATGCCAACATTATTAGGATCGATAGGGAGGGGTATCTCAAACATATTGTCATCGATTTAGAAGCCTTCAAAGAACCTTCATCGATAGATTTCCCCGTGCTAGGAAACTACTCCTGCGATTCAGATTTCAGAAATTTCGCTCCTCTCTCATCTAATGTACCTCTCACTCAAAATTTCGAAATGGAGTTTGAAGTGAATCTACTGGAAACAACAGAAGAAATACTCTTATGTCAAGAACCTTTGTTGGAAACAACAGATAAATTATACAGAGATGAGGAAATAACTAGGAATGAAGAAGTTGATAAATTTTGCTCACAAGTTTGGATGTTGTACTTTGATGAGTCCAGATAACAAGAATGATCAAGAGTAGGATGTATCCTCATTGACCCAAAGGGGAAGTAGATTTTTCTATCCTGCAGACTAGAATTTGAATGTACCAATAACACTGCTAAGTATGAATCTCTAGTGCAGGGATTGAAGAAACCCATAGACTTAAACATTAAAGAACTGAAGGCCTTTGGGGACTCTGAAATTATCATCAAGAAAGTAAAGAATACCATACATTGCAACTCACCCCACCTAAGGAATTACCAACAAGAGGTGCATATGCTAATGGAACATTTTGAGGCCTTCAATATTGGTGTTGTTCCCAGGACAAAGAATACTCTTGTTGATTCCCTAGCTACCGCAACCTCAAGGTTATCCACTCTTAAGCCATCAATACCCAAAAATATTTCCAATTGGAAGGTTTTTGAAAGAGATGAGCAGATTGTAGACTTTATGACCAATCAAGAAAATTTTAAAGATCTGGCAATTGACGATGGAGTATTCCAAGAGCAACTGACAGATATCAATCACTCTAATAAATAACCAAGGTTTTACATGATACCGAAAGGAGTAGAAAATTTGGAGAACCTTTTCGACCTTAGGGAAAGATTAAAAGGGTCAAAGAACACAAAGACAGGGAGTTCATGCCCCATATACGAGACCATAAATATAGGAACCTCGGAAAACCCTAAGAATATAAATCTAGGAAAAACAGTTTCTAAAGTAGACATGAAAGCTTATATCAAACGTTTTAGAAAATATCAAGATGTCTTTGTGTGGTCCTACCGAGATCTGAAAACTTACGATACTCTCATTATTCAACACACAATCCCATTAAAATATGGAGTAAAACCCTTCCAACAAAATCTATGGAAGTACCATACATATTTGGAACCCCTCATGTATCAAGAGTTAAAGAAATTACTAGATGCTAAAATTATCTTTCATGTTAGACACTCTGCCTGGGTAGCAAATTTGGTTCCTGTCAAGAAAACGTCTTGGGAAATCCGCCTGTGTGTAGATTTTAGAAACCTCAACAGAGCATCAGAAAAGGATAACTACCCAGTCCCACCAATGGAACAACTATGGCAGATCATGTCTGGTTCTGAAATGTTTTCCCTTCTAGATGGTTTTTCAGGTTACAACCAGGTTCTAGTTTCAGAGGAAGACCGATTGAAAACTACCTTCTGAACCAAGTGGGGAACCTTTTCTTATAAATGCATTCCCTTTGGGTTGATTAATGCAGGGGAAACCTTATAGAGGGCCATGGACGTAGATTTTTGGGGATTGATCAAAAAATGTGTAGTAGTCTATTTGGATGACATGACTATGTATTCAAGGAACTGAGAATATCACATCCAACATCAAACCCAGATTTTATAAAGGTGTAGGAATTATGGAATATATTTAAACACTAAGAAAACTATCTTTGGTGTCGAGGAAGGGAAATTAATAGGTCATATTATATCTCAAGTAGGAATTCGCATAGATCCAGAACGAATTAAGGCAATAGCTCAACTTCCCTTACCCCACAACAAAAAGGCTATGCAATCCTTCTTTGGGAAAACCAATTTTGTGAGGAATTTCATGCCCGATTTCACTAAAAATATCAAACCCTTACAAAAAATGATTTGCAAGGATGTTGATTATAAGTGGGATGACGAGCGAAAATATGCTTTCAACAATATTAAGGCTGCAATATCTCAAGCTCCGGTGCTACGAAGTCTCAACTTTAGCAAATATTTTGTCCTCTATACTTTTGCCTCCAACCAATCTTTAGCTGCAGTATTGACTCAAAAGGATGATGACAAAAATGAGGCACTGGACTCATTTACGAACACTAATATCCAAGGAGCCAAATTGAATTACCCTGCTATAGACAAACAAGCTTATGCGGTGTACAAAGCAGTTAAACATTTTAGATCTTACATCCTAAAAAATCACACCAAAGTCATCGTGCTCCACCCCGCCATCCAATCCCTATTCACTAAACAGGAGATGGGGGAGAGAAGGGGAAATTGGATGGCAATTGTCCAAGAATTTGATCTAGATATAAAACTGCCAAATTAGTAAAGGGACAAGGATTATGTAAATTGGTTGCAGAAGCCCAAGATCGAATAAATGAAGATCCCGAGTGGGAGAATGAGTTAGAATTATGGTGTAGTGAATATTTATACATTTCCCCAGGCCCAGAATGGAAAATTGACCTACCTCCTACTTCATGGGACTTGCCTAGAAAACCTAAACCCTAGGGAAAGGAGAGCTCTCAGGCTAAAATTTACACAATATCGCCTTATAAATTTTGTACTTTTCCACGTAAACTATGATGGAGTACTCTTGAGATGTCTCAAACGTGAAGATGCAGAAAAGGTTCTAATGGAACCCCATGATGGTCCTACAAGTGGACACTTCACAAAGAATACCACAACTCACAAAATATTAAGAGTCGACTATTACTAGCCTACCCTGTTTCAGGACACTCATACATATGGGAGGAACTGTAAAACTTGTCAAATGAGCATGGGGAGAGAAAAGAGAACAATTGTCCCACTCCAACCAATAACTATATCCAGGCCATTCAAGTAATGGGGGTTAGACATTATAGGGGAGATTACCCTGAATTCATCAAAACAACATAAATACATACTGAATGCTATGGCTATTTTATGAAATGGGCAGAGGCCATCCCTCTAACTCATGTGAATGAAAAAGTGGTAATCCAATTCATAGAACAACAGTTGATCACAAAGTTTGGGGTGCCTTCTGTTCTAGTTTTTGACAATGCCGCTTACTTTTCTTCAACTATATTAACAAATTTTTCTCTAGACAAAGTAATCATAGTCAGATACTCTGCAAACTACTATCATCAAGGGAATGGAGTGGTAGAATCAACCAATAAGAACGTAGTGAGGATCTTGAAGAAAATAGTTGTGGACAATCATAGGAATTGGCGTAGCTTGCTTCATAATGCCTTATGGTATGGCACAGAACACCCAAGGAAGATATAGGAAACTCACCATACTTTCTGGTATATGAACAAGAATCCATTCTCCCAAATGGGTTATATATTCCATCACTTCAGCTTGCTCAGGGTTCAAGAGGAGAGCCCTCATCAATTATTCAATAGAGAATTGATACCCTCCTCATGCTTAAAGAAGAAAGGGAGAAAGAAAAATCTAAGTTCGTTGCTCATCAATAGACAGTTAAAACATGGTTTGATAAGCATAAGGCCAAAGAGAAGAATTTTGAAGTAGGAGACTTAGTCTTGAAATGGGATAGAGAAAAAAAACCTAAGGGAGAACATTAGAAGTTTCAGAATCTTTGGCTCAGACCTTTCTAGGTATCCGAGAAAATTTGGGCATGCACATATTGATTGCAAAATCTGAGGGGGGAACCTGACACCATCCCAGTGAACGACCAAGCCCAAAAACAATATTTCTGTTATAAAAAAAAGTGTGTGTATATCTTTTCGTGTTATTTTATAAACTAGGATAGATGTGTATGTGTAAGGTACACTGATTGCATAGTGATTTTATTCTTTTTTTTTTATTTTGTTTGGTATTTTCTTGTAATAAATTTCTGTTCCGCAAAGCATTGGTTGATCCAAATCAATATGGTGTAGAAAACTCTGCTCCTAACTCACGCTTACATGCAACATAAGAAACGTTGGGCCATTGCATTTTTCTTCAAAGAGTTCTATATCTTGTCTCAACAAACAAACAACATTAGTGAGTGATGAAGTGTCCACCTGGTGGTCTGGTAAAGCCTAAAGGGAAATATGACAAGTTGGAAAGGACCACATGTACCTCTAGATAGAGCTAGGAAGAATTTCACCTTAACCATTTCATCTTGCAGATAACAAATGTCCTCCTCTACCACTTGCTCAAGGCATCTCTGCCATAAACAAATCACTTATATTCAATGAGTGAAAAGTAGGAGAGGGTATGCAGATAACTCTTACAGGGCTATGGACGCTCACTTGCAGCGGAGCAAGGTCTGTGAAATCGGGGTGACTTCGTCGGGGCTATGGATGCTCGCTGTCAGCGGAGCAACACCGTAGCAAGTGAATGATGATAACTAAAATGGCCTCATGCCAGTGAATAATTTACTGTTAAAAGGGGGCGAGCTGGACCGCGGGGGGAACCGCCCAAGTGCGGGGAAAATTCGGGGTTTCCGAAGCTGGACCGCGGGGGGAACCGCCCAAGTGCGGGGAAAATTTGGGGTTTCCGAAGCTGG